>JANHAO010006767.1:0-20916 GCA_026873985.1 Saraca asoca
AAATACTGGTTTGGTGAGAGTTCTAGTAAGTAAATCCAAAAGAAAATTCATGAGGTGGACCAAAGTGGTTATGATTTTCTCTGAAACTCTGAAGTTGAGATTTTTGGAAAAAATTGAACGATTTTTTCAACCCCTATCAACAATGTTACTTAGATATGCTAGCTCAGGCACTGTAATCAACATAAAAATTTTTAAAAAAAATTTTTGAGACAACAACTGGAAAGTGGAGACCTGCTAGCATCAGCAACCGGAGCGATGCCGGAAACGGCACGATTGAAGAGAACGGCGAAGAGGGAGAAGCCACCAACGTAGATGGGTAAGGTACGAACGACGTCGTCGTTTTGGGAGACCCAATCGGCGACCCAGTCACGCTTCGGCTTCGGTCCTCCGTAAGATTTGTTGGAATTAGTAATTGAGGAAGAAGATGAGTAAACCCTTAAGCTAAAGAAGCGCGGGAGAGTTGGACGAGATGCGAGCGGACGGTTGGGAACCAGACAATGGATACGGAGGAGAGTTCCCGCTTCCATCGAGGTGGCTTAGTTTGCAGACATTTCCTATGTGGCTAACATTATAAAATGAATTAGGTCAAAATATACTTTTTACCCCTCATTTTCATTCAACTTTTAATTTAATTTTTTCTGCAAATTTTTATATAATTTAATTTTATCTTTTTAACTTTCAAAATCAAAATAATCTCAAACGCTCTATAATATTCCATTTTATTGACAAAAACATCCCATGAAACAAAATTAGAGAAATACTTGTAAACTTCACTTTTGACGTATGTTTCCATTACAATCTCATGGAAAAAAGGCACATTTTTCAATATAAAAAATTATAAAATATAATTTTTAATGCATATATGTTTTATAAATTTGACATATAAATAATAAAATTGATAATTAATTTTTTAATTAAATAAAAATAAAAATATTTGATATAATTGAAGTGTATAGATATTTTTGACAAAATTATTATATCACTTGGAGTTGTGCCTTTAATTGGATGCATGTCATTTCTTTGAGAAAAAAAAAAACATGCTTATGTTTCAACCTGTACTCAAAACACTTCATATCAGTATCAATATGTATTATTGTAGGTTTTGTTGAAAAATTTTATATTTCTAAATTAAAAATTATAAATTTTATATGAAAATAAGAAAATTTTCAAATTTTTTTATTTTGAATGATAAAATTATAATTTTTTATATATTTATTAACAAAAAATTTGTATATATTTACAATTTTTTATAAAAAAATTATATAATTTTATATAAAAATTATTTTTATAACTTTTATAATAAATTTTTGTAAAAACTCATGAAATTTCTCAATAAGCATTACCTTAAAATATTTATGTAGAAGTCAAAAGCTTATAACATTATGTGATTTTAGAAGTTGAATGGTGAAATTGAATCAAATAAAAGCTAAAATTAATTGTTGAGTGAATATTTAAGGAAATGTCAATTGTGAATGGTGGTTGAAGTCGATGGATGGTGAAGGATAGCAAACGTTCCAACATGTTATTGTAAAAATAATAATAACAATAAATAAATAAATAAAGTGATTGTGTTTAGTAAAATTGCCTTATGATACATTTGTTATCTACTACTGTTAGTTTATCATTTCATTTAATTTGTTCACATATTAAAGAGTTAAAAATTTATTTAATATTTTATCAAGCATAATAATTTGGCTGTAAAAAAAAAAAAAATTCACATGCTTTTTGTTATGTAATTTTCTTTTTCGTCCATTACAGTGATAACCTCAAATCAAATGGCAAGAAACACAAATTTACAAAAATTCTACTCTTTTAATTTTAATTTTAGTTTAAAACATCACTTTTGGGTCAAATAATTTAATTAGGAAACTTTTTCATTATAATCTTGTTGCTTGGTTTAGTTTTATCTTTTAATAGAGGTAGAAGAAGATCATGCAGTGGAAGAAGATCTTGTGACAAAGGGATGAAAACTTCACTTATTTTTTGACTAAATTTATTTAAGTAAAAAATGTCAATAAAACAAATTAAATAAAAATAAACTTATGTGACGTCATCATGACCGAGTTTCTTAATTTATCAATGTAATAAATCCTCTTTAAAATGTCTTCAAATTCTCTGGTTTATGTGTATAACATGATATACAAATTATGTTTATTTCCTAACCCTGTTTAGAATATTGAAAATAAGATTTCGTTTCATTTTTAAATGAAGTTAGAATCTAAGTTTAAAGAGAATTTATTTTATTTATAATTTTTATTTTAATCATATTTGCGTCATTATAAAATTTAATAAATTTATCAAAAATTTTATTAGAATACATTTCTTTTGATGCAAAACACATGTTATAATAATAACTTTATCCTCATCCAAATATTTATTTATGATGATACTATTAAAATTTCTCTTTTAATTAAATTTCATGTATTTTTAATATGTTTCAAGTAAGATAATTTATTTATAAATGAATTAAAATTATTATTTTTAATATATGTTTACAAGTGAGTTAAAATCATTTCTATTAAAATGGAATAAATCCAATCTTAGAAAAGTTAATTCCAAACTATGATTAATGTTTTATCTTTTGAAAAAATTGAGAGCATCCAAATGTCACGAATCACCAGATCCAAGTAAGAGTGAACTTGTCACTATCGAGTCTCTGTATTTCCCTTGTAGAGCTTGTTTGGTCATATCATGAAACTTATATTTTTTTAAAAATCATTTTCACATAATTGGTGTTGTGAGAATTATTGCAAAAAAATTCAATTAAGTAGGAGTGTGTTTGGTTAAATCATTTAAAAATATTTTAAAATTAATTATATGTGCTTGAGCAAAGTGGCATGGCAGTAGTGGGCTGATGGAATGGTGAGAGATAATATAAAATATAAGGTAATGGTATTTGAATTTTATTGAGGATACTATTGTTTAAAATATTTTATTTTATGCTTTCTATCATATCTTTTTAAGAAGAAGCTCCAACTCTTTATTTTTTTTTAAAAAAAATATAAATACCAGCTCTGATATGGAACTAGGAATTTAAAAATACCTATAAAAATTTGGAAAAAAAAAATCACCAAGTAGCCTATAAAAAAAGTGAGGGCCAAAACTAGGATGAGCATAAGTACCAAAAACAAAGGTTAGGATCAACATTATTTCTATAGTCCAGACAATTTGTGAGGTAAGCGCCACAACACATTCGGGCCAAAATTGGATTGGATCGTGAAGCTTAGGGATAAAATCCATCTATACTTCAAATTACGCTGAAAGCAATTTTAAATTTTGGGCATGAATGTAGCATAAGATTGACTCAGCTGAAGATCGGCGGCCACAAGAAAGGGAAGTAGACTGATAAGCTGTGATGACGGGATTTTGCTACTCTGACGTATTAAGATAAACTTTTCAAGGTAAAGAGGATTGTCGTTGTTGTTGGTGAAAATAATAAACGAAATAAATAAATTATAATTTTAAAACTATTTTTAATTATTTATTAAATTTTGAATTATTAATTTTTTTCACATACGATTATAATAATTTACTTTATCCTTTAAAATGAATGTCTTATCTTAGAAAACGTTTGATTTAATATGTAAAAATAGAAAGAAAATAAAATTAAATAAGAAATAATAATGATAATAATAACGGTTACATTTTATTTGTTTGATTTAATTAGAAAATGAAATCATATTATTTATAATTATTTTTCTTGTTATTTGGTTGGATGGTTATTAACAGTGATGGATGGTAGTTAATGATAATAGATAGTGATGGATGATACTTAATTATGATAAGTGGTAATGAGTGATGGTCAATGTTTATAAATTATGGTTATCAGTTGTCGAGGGTAGTGGGTGGTTGTCAACAATAATATATGATGATGAATGGTAGTCAACGATAGTAGGTAGGAGTGAACGATAGTAAAAAATGATAAGTAATGGTGAATAATGATCAACAATGGTAGTGATAATGGACAATAATCAACAATGAAAGGCAGTGGCGGCTAGTGGTTAACATTGGTAGTGATATTGAGTGGTTGTTAATGGTGAAAGGTGATAACAGGTGGTAGTCAATAGTGATAGTGGTTGTTTGGTTGGATGGTTATTAATAGCGATGAATGATAATTAATGACAATAGATAGTGGTGGATGATAATCAGTGACGATAAATGGAAGTAAGTGATAGTTAATGATGATAAGTGCTAATGATTAGTTGTTGAGGGTGTTAGGTGATTGTCAACAATAATATGTGATAATGGATGGTGGTCAACGACAATAGATAGGGGTGGATGATGGTAAAAAACGATAAGTAATGGTGAATAATGATTAGCGGTGGCAATAATAATGGATGGTAATCAACGTAATGGCAGGTAGTGGTCAACATTGATAGTGGTGTTGAGTGGTTATTAATGGTGAAAGGTGACAGCAAGTGGTAGTCAATAGTAATAGTGGTTGTTTGGTTGGATGGTTATTAACAGCGATGAACGGTGGTCAATGATAATAGATAGTAGTGGATGATAATTAATGACGATAAGTGGTAATGGGTGATGGTCAATGATGATAAATGGTGGTGATCAGTTGTTAAGAGTGGTAGGTGATTGTTAACAATAACATATGATAATGGATGGCGGTCAACGACAGTAGATAGGGGTGGATGATGGTAAAAAATGATAAGTAATGCTGAAAAATGATCAGCGGTGGTAGTGATAATGGACAGTAATCAACGATAAAAGATAGTGGCGGGTAGTAGTCAACACTGGTAGTGGTGTTAAGTGGTTATTAGTGGCAAAATGTGATAATAGGTGGTAATTAATAGTAATAGTGGTATTAGGTAGTGGTCAACGAGGAAAGGTAGTGGTTGGTGATAGTTAATGATGATAATAGTGGATGGTGGTCAATGGTGAAAATTGGTGATGGATGATGGTAACAGCAGAAGGTGATAATTAGTGGTGGTCAATAGCTGTAGTAATGGTGAGTAATGGTTAACAATGAAAGATAATGGTAAATGATAATTAACGGCGGTAGTGGTGGTGGGTGAAGATGAATAGTGAAAGGTTGTGCTAAGTAATGATTAACGATGATAGATGGTGGTGGATGGTTGTCAACGACGGAAGGTGGTGATCAATCGCAGAAGATGAATAGTGGTTAACAACAGAAAGTGATGATAAGCAATAGTAAGAGAAAGAGAGAAAGGATATTATTTTATTTTATTTTATTTTTTGAAGAATAACATAATCTGATATGTTAGGTGAGAGAAAGATTTCAAATAAAAAAATTTACTAAAGGTTAAATAACAATAAAAATTTCACTATATGTAAATTAAATGTAATATCTCAAAAAAAAAATAAAAAATAAAAAAATACTAAGGGACCAAAATGGAAAAATCTTTTAAGTTTGTTGGGGCCGAATTGTAATTTCTTATTTTTTGGGAAGGACCTATTTGAAGTCGATAAGAAGTCTTGGGCTCAAACTGTAATTTGTCTCATTTCCTTTTGTGTATATAATTTTCCTAGCAGGCTAGTTTTTCTCTCAGCACATTCTTGAAACTTCCTCAATGTTCCTCCTCCTTAGCTGACTTTCTGCTCCTCGATTTGCTACCGTCCGGCGAGGCTTGATTGCTGGTCTTCCTCTGATCACCTTCTCCGCCATCTTCCTCCTCCTCTAGTGAGTGTCGACCAAAGCTTCTTTGCTATGGCTGGGTTCTCCAACAAGCTAACTTCATTTAGTCTGGCACCATTTTGTGAGCTGCTTCCTCTTTGGCCCTCTTTCCTTCGACCACGTCTGACCGTTGGTTTTCTTCCTCTAGTCCCCTCCTGACGTCCCTTTTTCTCTAGCAGCTTGGTTCTCTTTTTTCTTTTCCACCAATGTGTTGTTTGGCCAGTGCCTGGATCAGCTTGTTGTGATGATACGACCGGCGGTGAGCTAGCCACTGATACTTTGAAGGGTGATGAGTAATTTTAGAATAAAAGATTTATTCTATAATAACTCTAAAGCTAGTTTGCAAGAAATTTCCCTTAAAATCCTTACTGTTCGAACTAGAAGGAATTTAGAATTCTCTTGTTGTTTTGCGTTATTTTGCATTATCTTGCTTTAGTAGAGTTCCTATCGAAGGATTAAGCATATTGACGATTAGTTTTGGAACTTCAACTGACTTAGCTTTCTAAGGAATATTTAAGGTGAGTGAATAATCCTCCTCACTTAATGATCCCATTTGTAAATATAAAATAATTTTATCATATGGACTATTATTAATCCTTTTGAATAATGAGATTTTTCTAAGTATATATTCATCTGATTTTGAAAGTATATTTATGTTATGGGCATTTTTTGCTATCACACAAATGGACTGACAAAGGCCTAATAGAAGACAAGACTAGCCGGAGGAGGCCCAGACCTTTTAAAGACTAAGATCACTCGACAAAGGCACCAGCTTGCTAACCACGAGCTTGGGATGTAGTACAAGGTTAAGGCAGAAGTCTAGGCTCGCCAGAAGAGTCCTGGCTTGCGTAGCCAACAGTTCATTTAGTGTAAGCTCGCTTCATCAAATGTGAATTTGACCTCACTGCTTGAGGGACAGTGATGACCCCAGGACAAGGGCACCAGCTCGTAGAACGTATCACCTTACCCATCTAAAGGCCCTACTAAGATTAAGCATGAGGCAAGCATTTACTTAGACAACCTTCAAAGCCAACCTATAAAAAGCAGCCAAAGGGGCCCACTCGCAGAAAGCAATATGTAGAAGCTGAATTGCAGGAGTCTATATTGTCTTGTCTATTTATTATTTGATGTAATATATTTATAACTTGTAAAATTACATCTGTAACCTCCCAACCTCTATAAATAGGAGGGGAAGATCATTGTAAAAGGGGAGAGCAAGAAGAGAATATAGGTAAAGACTCTGCCAAAACAGTAAGAAAGCACTTGTATAGTGAGAGAGCACTAGTATTATAACTCTATTGAATTACACAAAGAAACCACTGTATAACAACAAATAAAACCACCGTGGATGCAGGGGCTATATTGACTTTAGCTGAACCACAATAAAAAGTTTTTGGTGTCTATTGTTCTTCCTTCTTCTCATTTCTTTTGCTATTCATGCTTGTATTCATCCTTGCAGTTTGGGGTTTCAAGAACTGCTCCTGTTGATTGAGATTTGGGTCTACGAAATCTAATTTTACTATTAACATTTTGATGCCAAAGCTCTTTGATTCACTGTTTAGCTGCAATGGCAAGGGGAAGAACCACTAGGAGCACTAATGTCATTGCTGGGTAACTTGATGGTCCTGTAAAGCAGTAAGGCTTACCACTAGGGGGCTTTGTCTTCCCTGTTACGAGTGCCTTTACTGCCCCCACAATAGGTGCTGACACTGGCATGGCACTAACAACCCCTCACTAGCCTGTTGCTTCTGAGAATGACAAAGTTTAAGCATGGCATCAGCATTAGGAGGCGCTTGAAAATGTAGTGAAGGAGTTGGCCAACATAGTTAGAGTGTTAACTCATGCACAAGCCTAAGGCATGCAAAGACAAATTGAGCCTATGGTCCCCGGAGGAGAACCCCAGCAGCTGGGGATGTGACAAGAGAAGTCTTATAGAGGGGATCATTTATGAGTCAAATCTGTCCACTTGCATAATTCATGGTCGAGGTCAGAAGTCCATTGAGCTCATAAGGGTAGTTATGGAGACAATCAACAACATAAGAGCTCCTATTGAAAAGGAAGCCCGAGTTGAGTCAAACACAGAGCCTTAGATCATCATTCCTATGACTATGAGCATTTTAAGAGCCATTGATCTTTTAGTCATCGGTCTGAGACACAAGACCCTATGATCAAAGAGTTGCTCCAGAGGGTCCAACAACTCAAAAAGTGACCTGTAACTCAGGACCAACAAGACCATTATGAGGAAGGGACCCCATTCGTTAAAGAAATTTGAACAGAGCATCTTCCTCACAGATTTAAGGTCTCTAATATCCCCCAGTATAATGGGAACAATGGCTTGTACAACCATCTGGACGCATTCAATCCCCAGATGAATCTTCAAACAACCAGCTCATTGGTCAAATGTCGTGTCTTCCTAGCTACCCACAAGGAAATACCACGGGCATAGTGCAGGTTTGCTTAATCTAAGCTTAGCCAAAAATTCAGAAATTTTTCAAAAAGGGCCGAACAAACTCATTTCAGATCCCGTTGGATTAAGGTTATATAGCAGCATATACATGAAATTAAAAGCATAAGAGAGCTCAACCAACCTTTGATTCCAGCTCAAGCGTAGCAGAATGGTCGAATGGCAAGTCAGCGTAGCAGTCCAATTATCCTGCCTCCATCGGTGATCCATGCTAGAAAATGCCCTCAAACGGCCGCTACAACTCCACTCCAGGTGCTAGCAAGTTGTGGAGCTGGATTGGACTAAGACCTATTGGATTTTCCTTTTTCTATATTTTTGGTCTCACCGAAAACCACCATGGCATTCCTCTACATTCCGAAATACAGAAATGTAAAAAGGGAAATATGGGCTCAAAACGACATTGTTTTGGTTCGGCTATCCAACAGCCAAAATGACGTCATTTCTTCTTAATGAAAAACCATTTTTCATTTCAACCACTGTAGTTTCGGTAAATTGCATTTCGGCCCTTGTAATTTTAATAAATTTCATTTTGGTCCTTGAAAACTATTTTGAATCCCAATGATTTCTATCATTTAGCAGTTTGGTCCCTGGATATAAAATATATATCCAAACTTTGGCCATATCATTTCCCATTATGCGTGTTACCCAATAGGCCCCCGAAATATTGATAAAAGTCCAAAATGCCCTTCAAACCATTTGAAGGCATATTAATTTCTTCAAATTAATCACTTGAACTTTAAGCTATAAGTAAACTCTAGCAAGCCATTATAGCTACCCAAATTTCGGTAGGAGTCAATAAGGTGATAAGCCTGTCTGTGGCTGATCTCAATGCATGATACAATCCCTTCATTACCTATATCCGGATTAGTCAAAAGTATGGATGACAGTTAATCTCTATAACTAATCATAATTTCTCAACATCATGAATTATTTGACTCAAATGAATTCAAGCACTCAACTCCAATTTGAGTCTCGACTCTACCTTACGCAAGGATTTATCGAGTCAAACTAATTCGTTGAGTGGCCGTTGGATATCAACTCCAAAGAGTGGTAATGAATCCTATCTTGATTAGACAATGCCCAATTATATTTTCAGAAATGCCCAACACAAGCTTTTATAGTTCCTCGTGGCTAGAGTCATGTTTGACTTGGTCAAAGCATAACCTTTCATATAAAAGACATCCCACAATCTCAAGTCAAAGGATTAGTCATGCAATCAGTACTAGAGATTAACTAATGATGTAGCTCCATATAGTATCTCCATATGGGTCAGACAAGATCACAATTATCAGTTACATTTCTCAAAACTAACTGAGTCATATCCATATGTGTATTCAGATACAACTCACTTACATCTCAGCCTGTGGGGTCAGTTGCTCATTAAATGAGAAATACCACATCGTCTAGTCTCAATAGATTTTAATAATACCTAGTTATTAGATCTCGACTAGTGTCATTTTGGTGCAGAAGTTAACTATTGATAATCACCTTCACAATCCCATAACCTTTTTGCAAGATTGATTAAGTAGACTTCTCACTATGGACTTCATCGTAATTATGCAATGAACATGATATGCAATATAAGATGAATATACAACCTTTATAATATCCAAATCAATACAGAAAGTAAAGTCATAGATGCAATAGAGCTCAATCAAATTGACTCTAGGGCACCTGTCACAGGCTAACACATAGCTCAAGAATCTTCTAGCTTATAGCATTCATAATTGGGAAGAGTGCCAAATAAAATTCCTCGGATAATATAAGGCATTGAAAAGGTAGCTCGCACTGACTTGTCATCTCACAATAGTCTTCCAACAGAGAGATAAGTCGTTAAAAGATTACATTAATAGGTTCAGACGTGAAGTTAATAATGTAGAAAATCCCTCAGATGAAAGTATCCTCACCACAATCTCAACTGGGCTTTGCAAAGATGGGAAACTATATGAGGGGATATACAAGTCCCCAGTGAAGGATCTAGGTGAATTTTATGAGTGAGCCACCAAGGAAATTAGGTGGGAAGAAACCTTTGGCCCAAAGAAGTCCAGACATGAAGACGAGGCAAATGGCTTCGGTGGGGGGAATGAAGATGAAAACGTCTAGAACGGCTCTGATAGTCAATCTGCTAAGAAGTCCAAAAGTGAATGACCTCAACACTAAGGTCACCATGATGGCTATAACACTTTATTTGATACTCAGGAGTGTATTTTCGTGACTGAAAAAGATAGAGAGGACTTCGGGAAGGCCCAACCTTTAAAAAGTCATAACAAACACAGATGCAATAAAGATTAATTTTGTGCCTATCATGCCAAAGTCAGGCACAATACGTCAAAATGTTAGGCACTCAAGGATGTCATAGAGGACTTGATCAAGAGGAGATGCTTGAGATGCTATGTAGTGCAACCAGAATCTCAACAACCTTAATAGCCCCAACGTATATGACAGTAGTGGATTTAGTATCTTTTAATTTTCTCTTTAATATTATTTGGATGTAAGCAACGTATCCTAATTTGTCTTTAGAACTTAATGTTAGATATCTTCTGAACAAATTTTCAAGAAAATCCAAGCACAGGCTCACTTGGTAATCTTGTGTTGTGTATTATTTATCTCAAAGCTCCTAATATTAAAAGTAGAATTTCACTTAATATAGGAAGGACACAAGATTACCCCTATTTTGGCATAAATTGTCAGCCATCTAGGCACAAGATCACCCCCATTCTGGAACAAGATTGCCAGTTATCTGGGCACAAGATTGCCCCAATTTTGGCATAAGATTGCCAGCCATTCAGGCACAAGATTATGTTCATTCTGGCACAAGATTGCCAGCCATCCCAGATAAGATTATCCCCATTCTGGCACAAGATCACCAGCCATCTGGGCACAAGATCACCAATGGTTTGGGCATAAGATTACCCTTATACATGCACAAGATCAACTTTCTTAGGCACTGTATGTGTACAGCTACTTACCAGCTTTCTAGCTAAGGCGCAACCCTCATACGACCTATTATTTGCAACTCTCATGCCACCTATTGTTTGCAGCTCTGAGATCTATTATTCATAGCTCTCATGCAATCTATTGTTCGTAGCTCTTATGTGACCTATTGTTTGCACAGCTCTCATATAACCTATTATTCACAGCTCTCATGCAACCCATTGCTTGTGACTCTTATGTGGCAACATGCTGAAAGGCGTATTAGTGTGACCTATCTAGATACTCAATCTCGCACTAACTTAGGTGCTTAAGCACTTTGGTTCTTAATCTTGTTAGAAGCTTAAGTGCTCCAATGCTCAAATTCATCGCCCTTAGAGATGGACTAATGCGACTGATTGGTCACTTAATAAGGCAGATATCATTTTAAGTCATGATTTATTAACTCAAGCCCATTTAGATAAGTTTTTCTCTATTAATTGAGGTCAATTGATCTATTGAGCATTCATTTTATCCAACAATTATTAAGTTGTGATTTGTAGGAATCCATTTATGACAATCTACATAGTCTTTTATAGAACATCTAGCGTAATGTAAAGGAAAATGGAAACATTCATTTGATGCCTCATTCAGCGAGGCAAATTCATACAGAGTTATAGACCAAATGCAAAGTTCAAAAATGAAATGCAAAATTACAAGATCAAATCCTAAAGAGCCGAGTCTTTGGGGGTTGAGCCCTTATGGAAGGAAGAATCAATGTATGGGGCAAGTTGTTTATCTTTCATTTGATTAACAGGGGTTTTTGCAACCAGCAGGTTGTTTTCTCTTTGAATTGCACCTTTGGCCGGGAGGGCTCTACTTGTAGACTTTGCACCTTTATAGGAAGATCTAGCTTTAGTAGCCTTCTTCTTGAAGCCCTGGATAGCCTCAACGGCCTCCTGTCCAAAAAATAAAAAGTCCATATTTGGGTGCCACTCCCACAGAGTGTATAGGAAAGAGGATGAGGTCTTAAATTCTACTTCTTCTACTGCCTTTGTCACTAGCTTAGCAGTCTCTGCTTTGACCCAAGTGACCTCCTCTTGCTTTTGAGTGACCTTCTTCCTTACTTTTCTAGTTCCTTCTCAGCAGCCTCAACCCACTATGTAGCAGCTTCAATTCACCGCATCATCGCATCGACACCTTGAAATGTCACATCCTAGTTCTGTTTCATCCTCAGTAGTTCCTCAATAGCTTTGTTAAGATCGACTGTGATAGTCTCGTGACTTGCTGCTTTGTGAGAATGAGCTTTCTCAGCCTTTTTTTGAGTAACCTCAGCATTCATTGCTCTATCCTTTAGCTTTATCACCTTGGCGGTCGTAGTGGCTAAGTCATCTATAAGCTTGGCATTCTTTTCCTCCCATGCTTGGAGTGTCTCCTCCATCTTCACTATTCCCAGTAGACTCTTGAAAACTAAATGGATCAAGTCAGATCATGAAAGAGCAAAATAATTAAGGTGAAAGGACGTTACTTACCAACAAGCCTTGACGGGCGATATAGAGCATCAGCCCTCTGCTTGAGATCTTATTTGTTTCCAACACCTGGGTGCAAGGTCCCAAGATCTTTTCTACATTTTCCTAGACGAAATTGAAATACCCTTGTGTGTTTGGACCAAGGCTCAGATGATGTTCCTTAGTCGTAACTATGCGAGCCATGCATTTCAAAGAAGTGGTGACCTTCTTCCCCTTGTTTACTTTTCACCCCTTGGCAAGGGGCTCAGATGCGACCGTGACCTCAACCACCTCAGGATGTGAGGTGGAAGCTAACTCTTGAGGAGGTGCTATAATCAATAGAGGAGGAGACTGATTTGAAACAATAGGGGCTGTTGCAGCATCAGGACTTGGCAAGGTCGTGGTGACCTCAAGTTCTTCAGACTCATCAAAAGGTGGACTTTAAAGAAGGAGCTTCACCATTTTCTTGTAATCTTCAAAATGTGCTGGATTGATTTCCCTTACCTGGCGAGCTCTGATTTCTCTAGTGAGCTCAATGTTCAATACTGGAATGAGCTTATGAGATCGAAGGAGGTTGTCATCGAATTTGAAATTATTTTTTAGGTCACTGATAGCAAGAAACCAACATAACACTTAAGCCTCCTTACCTTCAAGCACTGGCTTCTCCTTGCTAGCCTTGACTATAAAAATAAGACAAAATGTTAGAAACAAAAACATGAATTTGTAGTAGCTCACATGACCTTAGCCCACTTACTAGGTGTTAGAACAAAATCAAAGTTATGAAGAGGATGCAAAGATGAGCACGAAACGTAGAACTAGCGAGTCTTATAATGTCCTACATATGATTTACCCTTAGTATCCCTTTGAGGTAAAACCCTTTTGAAATCGAAATGCTGAGTTGAGAGGTAATAGATCTCATTCAGAGAACCTGTACTCCTAATGCTATAAAGATGGCACAAAACTCTTGTAGATAGTGGCAGAAGATTGCTTCTCATGTACATAAGTGCAAGAGAAGTAAGTTAGGAATAGGAGTTTGGGGTCAGCTGAAACAGATAGAGCTTCAGTTTGTTTAGCAAATTAATAATATATGGATGAGTTGGAAATCTAAGCCTGGCATCGGGATGTTAGGTACTGATAGCAACAAATCGTTGAGGTGGATCAGCTGCATGGTTATCAAGGAAAGGTGCTATGAGACAACAACCTTTGGGGATATGGTAGCATTCAACTATGTTTTCAAACTCATCCAATTTGATGGTCGAAGGGTAATGCTTAAATACCAAACAATCTAAAGGCCTCTTAGCGGCCTATTGCCCCTCCCTGAGGTTAGGTCAAAAAATAGATTGCTCAGCAACCTCACCACTTTTAGAGGTCACTTCAGCCAAGGTAAATGCCAGCTCTTTGTTTTGAGCTAGGGAATCAGGCTCATCATTACCCCTTATATGGTGACTTTGGCATCTATGAGCTAAGACATCTACATAAAAAGGAAAATAATCAGGTTGTTTCAAGTAACCAGATCGCTTTGAATAGACCCTATTAGAAGAGCTAAAGTTGCTCTTCACTAGACAAAAATCTCTTATGCAGCAAATCATACATGCCTCAAGCCACCTTGATCAAGACCTAAACTATTGAAAACTTAGAAGGGTTTAACCAATAAAGCCTGCCAAACTATTAAAATCCTTGAGGATCAGAAAGCTAAATCTAACAATCTATAGCCTAAAAACTAGCAAGCAAAATGTCCAGCAGCAGACAAGCTTTCATTATAGGACCAAGCAACGCGATACCAGAAACTCATAAAGTAGAACACTCTAAGAGCATGGGTCTTAAGAAGGTTTACCGTGTTAGAAGGGTGAATCAGGTTCCAAAATGGATGAAGGTAAGATAAATTTTAGATGAAATGATCAATTGACTATAACAGCAATGACGGAATCAATGGAGCAGGAGAATGAGACCATAAACTGTACTTAAGAGCTTGAAAAGTAAAACGTCAGTTTTCAAAAATGAGAGGGAAAAAAGGATTTTTTTTCCTCATCTTATATGGCTTTGGTCGCCTAGTCGTTCAATTCAAAGACTAATGAATTGCCTAGGATTTGATGATCTAGAAAATTGTAGGGCTTAGTTATCACCATATTGGCAGTAATGGGAAAGTGTGCACGTTAAATGCGGTAATGATGGCAAGGGAAAATGAAGCGACGAAATAAAAATTTGAACCAAAACATCACACATCACAGTTGTTTAATCTTTGCCAGCAAACTACAACTTCCAGTCCGTAGAGCGAACTCAGAGTTGGGGGGTTAACGTTATAGGCATTTTCTATTATCACGCAAATGGGTTGACAAAGGCCTAATAGAAGATGAGACCAGCCAGAGGAGGCCTAAACCTTTTAAAAACTAAGCTCACTCGACAAAGACACTAGCTCACTGACCATGAGCTCGGGATGTAGTACGAGGCCAAGGCAGAAGTCCAGGCTCACCAGAAGAGTCCTGGCTTGCATAGCCAATAGTTTACCTACTGCAAGCTCACTTCACCAAATGCGAATTTGACCTTACTGCACGAAGGACAATGATAGCCCCATGACAAGGGCACCAGCTTGCAAAATGTATCATCTCGCCTATCTAAAGGCCTTGTTGAGATTAAGCACGAGGCAAGCATCTACTTAGACAACTTGCAAAGCCAACCTATGAAAAATAGCCAAAGGGATCCACTCATAGAAAGCAATCTGCAAAAGCCAAATTACAGGAGTCTATATTATCTTGTCCATTTATTATTTGATGTAATATATTTACAACTTGTAAAATTATATCTGTAACCTCCCAACATTTATAAATGGAGGGGAAGATCATTGTAAAAGGGGAGAGCAAGAAGAGAATACAGGTAGAGACTCTGTCAGAATAGTGAGAGAGCACTGGTATTGTAACTTTGTTGAATTACATAGAGAAACCGCCGTATTACAGCAAATAAAAGCACTATAGACGTAAGGGTCATACTGACTTTAGCCGAACCAAGATAAAGAGCTCCTAGTGTTCATCATTCTTCCTTCTTCTCATTCCCTTTTCATGTTCATGCTTGTATTCACGCTTGCAGTCTAGGGTTTCAAGAACTGCTGCCGTTGACTGAGATTTGGGTTTGCGAAACCAAATTTCACCGTCAACAATTTATATATTGTATGTGAACATGAAATGGTTTGTCGTGCTAAAATTATGCATTTTCATCTTACTTTATATTATTGAAATTGATGATATTATTTTTCTATCTATTAAATGGATATAAAAATGCCTTAACAAGTTTATATATGTTTTAATGAATGTCGCTACCCTAATAATGAATTTCATGCTACCTGATATATTTAAAATGTTGATTTGAGATGCTGGACCTATTGAGAAATTTATTAGTAATCCTCAAGTGCACTTGTGAGTATGTAAATAGCCAGTGGGGAGCAATAAGGATGGAGAGATGCAGAGATATATATGTTCATGAGTGTCTGGCAGATGTGTTGGATGACTTATGACGGGATGTTCGTAAGTATCCGACAGATGTGCTGGATGGCTTATGACGGGAATTATGATATGATTAACATTTTAAATTTATTCTTTGAAAATCTAGTTCAATGCATTTTCCATAGTAGCCTGATTTAATACTTATTATCATATGTTGAATATCACATTTTCTATTATTTGATTTTCTTGTTGAATTATAGTTTTCAAATGAATATTGAGATTATGGTTGCAGAACGGGTAAACATATCTTCATGGCTATATATATTTATATAAATTATAATTTCAAGCATGATTTTTAAATGAGATTTTTGGATGATTATGAGATTTTTTACTCACTGAGTTTTTATAAAACTCACTCCTTCATTTTCATGTTTTTCAAAGTCAGAAGATATTCTTTTAGTTGCTCCACACTCTTCTAGTTCCAGATCTACTCTTAGATCGAGTGGATCATTCATGTGGAGATTAAAGGTATATAAATGGTGAAAAATCAATGGTAATTGGTAGGATTGTATATGCATGTAATGTGTATGATTGCTGGATGCCTAGTAAGATATAGATTGTATAGTCTGGATCACTGTATATTATTATGATGTCATATAGGTTAGGTGGGCGTGTTGCCCTTGTGTTGTTGTATAGATCTTGTGGCCAGATGTTTGAAAAATAGAGATAATTCTATCGGATTTTTTATTAGAATTTAATATATAAATATTTCGTCATGAATTGATAAAATAGTGAGTCATTGGTATGTTAATTGCATTGTAAAGTTTGTAGAAGATTTTCTGATGGAAAGCGATTTCTAAAAGTAATCTTTTACGTCAATCATATTTTATGGATCGGGATCTGTCATTAAACACTTGATAAAATATTAATTGTTTGATTTCATTATTTATTGCTAAAACTTTCCAACCAAAATGCAAGTGAAAAGTCCGCTATTAATATTAATATTTAGCGGACCCAACTAAAACAAGTCCTTAAATCACAATACCTGACCCGTTCTCCCAAAACTCACCATCTCTCTCTCTCTCTCTCTCTCTCTCTCTCTCTCTCTCTCTCTCAATTTTAAATTTCTAGTGGTCTTTAACCGTACGCACCAGGAGCTAGAAGTTAAATATTGAAATTAAAATCTATGTTTTAGGAAGAGGAATTTTCCGTAATTACTTTGTTCACCTGTTCATAATTCAAAATAAATAATAAACTTGTATTTCTCATCATAGAGGCAATTACTTCTTAATCCACCTAAAAAAAACAAAATATTTTAAGTGAATAACTCCTGTAATTTCCTTTTATTTCCTTTTATAGGCTTCCATAAGTAGCAAAAGTAAAAGTACAAAAGTTCAGTTATTAACTTTTCATTATTTTGAAATAAATATAAAATTCATCAAAATAAAAGAAATCAAAGTAGAATCATAAATGCAGTTTCAAAATGATAGAAAAAATAAACAATTAGATTTTTCCAAAATAAATGTAATATTACATATAGTGCTAGTGCCCATTCCCATCGTCAAATTGTGCTTCTCTAATGTTTGAATATTATAATTGTTTTATGATTATTTAATATTTAATTAATTACTCTTTCAAAATTGAGCAAATTTTGGGTTTACATGAAAACACCACAAAACTTCTGATTATGCCAGAAACAAAACAGAAGGGCAACTTCAGCACAATATATAAAGTCAAACACCTTTAAACGAAAGGTCAAAAACATACTTCAATATTATAAACTAAATGTGCAAGAAGAGTACCTCTAATCAATTTGATTCGTATGCAGGCTCAACATGCCTTGTTTAAAGAAAGATCAGTATATATACTTCATATGTAATTATCATGAAAAAATCAAATGTGCAAGCATATCCCTTAATATAAGATATGAATAGTTTCAATAGACATATATTGAAGGAGTATGACATGAAAGAAGAGTCTCCTGCATCATGTCCATCAACCAATCACAATGCCACACCATTATCTAAATCCTGCCATTAAATGGAATACAAGTGATGGCATTAACTTGATTCTAAAATCTTACATGTACAAGGAATTTGCTTGAATTATTGTTTTGTCTAACTCAATTGATTTTCTTACACACACAAGTAAATGATACAGAATCAAGTAAATTCTTATAGATTAAAATCAAGGGGATATATCACCTAAAAATGTGTCCTTTTTTTTTTGGAGGGATTCTATTATACCAGAAATCAATGAATCAATAAGTTTAGAGAGAGAAAGAAAGTTTGTGAGAGAAGAAATTATGAAATTCACAGAAAAGGACCAGATTAGAAAGTCATAAAACAGGAAATGTGTTCAATCAGTTTAAAGTTAGAAACTTTGATAAGAAAATAACATCCATTTCAAGGTCCTGCATATATGGAGATGCAGATTTAAAAGGAAAGTAAAACAGAGAATATGGAATCATCCATACCTAATAGAGGTCCCAACCTACACGTGATTTTGACTATTTTTCTGAAAAATGGAGAAACTTTCACTTCACAATATTAGAATTAACTAATATCTTCAGTTTATTTTTTGCTATAAACTTCAATGAATGTTGTAGTTTGCTCCAAGCTGAAAAAACAAAAATCTGAAGTAGTTTCAGACTATTTCAGCTTAACCCAAGACACCTATTGGTTCCTGCAATGGAAAATCCATGAATTTATATTCATATCTATGAATAATGAAAATCACTTATAGGATACATCAACCTGTATTTATGTTGCATATGTAGAAAAGAACAATACACCGACTGCATTCCAAATCCAAATTTCTAGTACTTGTCAAATGAGCCAAAAAAGAGCCATAACCAATAATTAGGCCCAGAAATAGCTACATCCAAAGTGACTGAATCAAGTTGGCCATACAAAGAAGATCAAAATGGGAAAATAAAAAAAAATCATTAATGGAAGTGAATAACATGAAGCTGTCTACTGTACCTGCAATGGGCATTTGGCACAAAGAACAACCATTATACACATGCCAGTGGAGGCCATACTGCCTTGAACATAAAATTGAGACATATATCAACATTGAACCACAATAAGAAAGTAGAATTTTCTGTTAATGCTCTCTTTCCCATTGTCCATGACCCTAATGCAAGAATCAACAGTAGCACTTCTAACAAGAAAAAATTTAAGAAAATGTTTCACTAACTTATAATTGGTCAAGCAGAATGGAACTTAATCAGACAATCCTATACAAAAGCCAGCGTTTAGTTTAGTATTATCTACCTTTGTCTGGCATGAGTGCTCAAAAACTGAGAATTGAACTATACATGGAATTAAGGATACAGAGAGGAACTATAGACAGAAAGAAAATGAAAATTAACCTGCAATTGATGATCTTGATAAACTCTTTTTAGTGGTGTCTGTGTTTTCTAATATTAGTTCTTTGACTTCACCTGGGAACATCACATTTGACAATGCCATGTGATTTTGAAACAATAACTTAATATTATAAAAAGGTGTACCCAAATAAGATTGTTGTGATTGACTTCCTGACAATTTTTTGTAAAATAGCTTCTCTTGTCATTATAAAGATGTATTCATCACTTGGACATTCCACAAAAATAAAGTTAAAGTAGCTTGTAACTTCAAGATCATTAGATCTACGATAGGTCAGTATAAAACTCTTTGTACCTCATAGGTACCTTTTAACTTTTTTCACAGCAATTCAATGTTTCTAACCAGGACCACTCAGGTATTTCCCAAGTACACCAATTGCATATTAGGAAGTGTATATACTTGAGCATATATGAGACTACCAACAAAGGAAACATATGAGATTACTTTCATTTTTAATCTTTGTTCATCATTCTAAGGACATTAGGCTTTAGAAAGAATCTCACCCCTTTAGGGTGCAACACTTTGAGAGCATAAAGGCATATTGAAACTTTTGAGCATTTTTTTCAATATATGATCTTTGAGACAAACCAAGAAGACCTTGTAATCTATCATGGTGGATTCGTATGCCTAGCACAAAAAAGGCATTACCAAGACCCTTCGTATCATGATACATCGACAACATCTTTTTTATCTCAATCAAAAGGCTTATATAATGACTAGCAAAGAGAATGTCATCAACATATAAGACTAGAATCATAAACTTGACCTTATCCATCTTAAAATAAATACATTAATCTATATAATTTTCCTTAAATTTAAGAAAAG
Organism: Saraca asoca; assembly: GCA_026873985.1. NCBI lineage: Eukaryota > Viridiplantae > Streptophyta > Magnoliopsida > Fabales > Fabaceae > Saraca > Saraca asoca. Next base: position 20,181 of record JANHAO010006767.1, read on the forward strand.
TAACACTCATCAAATTTAAGATACCATTGCCTTGACGTTTATTTCAAACCATATATAAATCTTTTCAATTTATACACTAAGTGTTCTTTATCCTTATCTTGGAAACCATCTAGTTGATTCATGTAAATAGTTTTCGACAAATCACCATTTAAGAAAATCATCTTAGCATCCATCTAGTGAAGCTTCAGATTGAAATGTGCCTCCAATGTTATAACAACTTGGAACGAATCTTTAGTCACTACAAAAAATGGTGTAATTTAGCGGTGGTTACGCAGTGTATATAGCTGCAGTTAGAACATCGCTGAGTAAAATAGCAGCGGTTACGATAACTGCCAGTAAATACACTGTTGAATCGACATTAGCGATGGTTAGAAGAAACTGCTGGAAAGTGTATTTCAAAAAATTTTCGTATTAATTTAGTGGCGGTTAAATTAACCGCCGTAATGTTTTGCTGTTAAAATTTAGTGGCGGTTAAGTGAACCGCCGCAATGTTTGAAATAATTTATTCAATTTAATAGTGGTTAACCAACCGCCACTATTTTTAAGTTAGTTTAAAATTAGCGGTAGTTTCCTAACCATCGCTAAAATTTTCTGTTATTTTTTCTAAAATTTTCACATCATTCAATTCTTATATTTTCATTAGTTATTGACACTAATTATCCTTGTAAAATATAAAAATAAACTCATAATACAAGAAAAATAACATTCATTCAAATATAATGAAAATGACATTCAT
>JANHAO010006768.1:0-20915 GCA_026873985.1 Saraca asoca
TATATGGGATTTCTGTTAACTAATTTCTATATATATACTCTATTACTTTCAATCAATAACACAACAATTTTTCCCACAAACTACAAGAACATTTCCTTTTTTGTTGACATGGACAAAGGTAAAGGAAGAGACAGTAAATGGGCCAAATGGCAGCTATTTCTTGTCCTTCCATCTTGAACATGTCTCAAATCTAGTAAACTCTTCTTTTATGCCAAAGGTGTGTAGCCATTGGCAGTCAATATGGGTTCCATAAAGTGAAAAAATGACTCCTAGAATTTCCATTCAACCCTATCAATCCAGGGAAATGGGTATTCATGAATTTCTTGAGGCATGAGCATCCTAGAACATTACTGAATGTTAAAATGGAATTTTTTGATCTGTATGTTTGGTGAATGTTTTCATTTTACATATATCCTCCATTGCGCTACATATTTTCTTTTTAATTGTACATTTTGTAGCGTTGCAGTGTGTAATAGATGTGAATAACTGATTTATATGTAATATCATTCTTTCTTCTGCAGTTGCATGCAAAAAGCAAAGTTTGATATTGGAGGAGAAGCGGTTCATCGATTTTCGTTATCTGCTGAAGAAAAAGCTACCCTTGAATTAGCTGAATGGGTAGATACTGCCTGCAGAAAAGCATCTGTATGCTATCTATTTAGTTCATTTTCTTTTTCACTGTTTACTTTATGGCTTTGAAATTGTTGTTTTGTTAATTCAATATTCCACGAAAAGCACACCCACTCATGTCATTTTTAAGCGGTGCACACCCACTGTTTTTCTTGTGATTACCAGCATTAAGTAACTGGAAGAGACCTCCTGGACACTTGGCCTATACAACTTTGCTCCCCACTCCCTCTTCCTTTGTTTCCTGATGTATATGTTAATTTGATAATTGGTGTTATTTTAATTGGTTTTTTTACCATGTAATATGTAAAAGCTGTTATCATTATTAAATTTTCTGCAATAAATCTGCAGATTTGTTGTTATTAATGCCTTTTGGGTCAAGTGTAGTGTAGCAGTCTTTGATAGAGACTCCTCACTAGCATGGTCGTTCATGATTTTTGAATTTTCTGTCACCAAGGATAATATTTTCTGTTTGCTTCTGTATTCAGGTAGATGATGTCGTGTCTCGTGTACAGGATCTAGATATCTCCTCTTTACGCTCCCAGTTAGGTCCTTTGGCTGCTGTAAGTCCTAAAATGATAAGAGAGCAACTCCTGTTTTGTAGTTCAAGGGAGAAGAAATAGTATGCTTTGTATATGCTAAGTTGAGTTTGTGCATTTCATGCCAGATTCTTCTTTGTATTGATGTTGCTGCAACTTCTTCAAGGTCTGCAAAGATGTCACAACAGCTTCTGAATCAGGCAATATGTCATTTTTCATTTTTCTATTAAGGAATACGAATTTTATAGATGTATTCTTTTCCATGGATGGATATACATTTAATTCCCATAAGGAATGATTTACTCAGAAATGTTGCCATTCTGAGTCTGTCAACTTTTTTCCTTCTGTCCTAATGTGACAAGCTTTGTGGCCTCTAGATTAAATGTAATATTCTCTTTTTGATTTTTGCGACATGCAGGCCCAGATTATGTTATCTGAGATATATCCTGGAGGTTCCCCTAAGAAGGGCTCCACTTACTGGGACCAAGTCCTTGAAGTGGGACTCATATCTGTGTCACGGCATCTTCTCAAGCGTCTACATGAGTTCTTGGATCAGGTTAGGAGCACCAGATATCATATATTGTTTTAGAAGTCATTTTTAAGAAGGCATCTGTCTCTCTCTTGCAAACAGTGAGCTCTTCTGTCTGCTGCTAATCCTTGGGGTTAGCCAATTATTTTTGTATGACAGCTGTTGCAATCCTCATAAATATGAAATTATTTAGGTGTAAAAACGGTTTTTGGTCTTGCTTAATCGTTCAAACTTCTAATCAAGTGATTCTGGCGTGGCATTTGAGCTTCATCAACCATGTGGTAAATCTAGGTTGAAGAGATTGTTTGTGTCAATCCTGATTGGAAGAGCATCAATGCTTTACCTAAGTGTAAATAAGAAGTCCAGAAGTTTCTATGTTACTACCTCTGAAGTTTTACCATATGGTGAATTTTATAATGCACATTCTACACCAGTGACTCTAACATGCAAGATTGAAGATTAGGGTCTTGCATGGTTTTACTGATTTTTCTATACACCCTTTAATTTTTCCAGTCATCCTCTTTACTTTGGTAAACCATGCAGTGACCAGATGGATTTTTTTTTTTTTTTTTTTTAATATTCTTTTCATTGTATTTTGTCTTAGTTTTTGTTACCAAAATATTCCCCTATCTTTTTGTCCTCATATTAGAGTATACAAGCTGCATGAATGCTGTGAAGATGCTAGTACTCTTGTTAATGATTCTGTTTCATGGTCTGCTCTGCCTCTCCAGGACAACCCCGCAGCACTCCAGGCAATCCTATCTGGGGAACTTGCTATCACATCATTGAAGGGATCCCAACGACAAGAGCAGAGAGAGCGTGCTCTTGCTCTGCTACATCAGATGATTGAAGACGCCCATAGGGGCAAGAGACAATTTCTGAGTGGTATTTTCTTTGTTCTTTCAGTCTTTACATGAGTGTCTTTATCTGCAAACAGTTATAGACATTAGTTTTTTATTCTTTTCTTCTTTGTTTTTTTTCTTTTCTGCTTTTTGGAGAGGGGAGAATTTGTACCCTCTTAAATTTTTAAGAGGTTTTTATGTTTTGCCATCATCATAGGCAAGCTTCATAATCTTGCGAGAGCTGTTGCTGATGAAGAAACTGAAAAAAGTACTACTAGAGGAGAAGGATTGTACCCAGAACGGAATGTCAATTCCAACACTGACAAGGACATTATGCTTGGGCTTGGGTTGAGAGCTGTTAAACAAATACCTTTGGGTTCAAATGCAGGAGAAACTGGCATGCAGTCCGTTAATTATGATATAAAAGATTCGGGGAAGAGAATATTTGGTCCCTTGAGTACGAAACCCAAGACATTTCTGTCTCAATTCATTCTGCATGTTGCTGCAATTGGTGACATAGTTGACGGGACCGATACGACTCATGATTTTAACTTTTTTTCTCTCATTTATGAGTGGCCTAAGGATGTAAGATTCTCACAATATTGAAATTTAGCTGGCAATGCTTGATTGAGTATGTGTGTGATGCACATAATAGCAGATCTATTTTGATAATCAGAAGATATCTGTCTTCATACTGATCATAGCTCTGCAAAAGAAATTCACTTGTTTTTCATTATAATATATTGAAAAGACAATCATAATTTTTAAAATTTGTAACTAACTTTAGTTAACCACATCAACATGTAAACATGAATTTAGCTAAGTCTATTATCTGTTGAATAAAAAGCTAGATTATTGAATTTTTTCATCTAGTTGTGGATTTGTAGTCAAGCAAGGAAAACTTGTGTGACTTTGTGAACAAATTAATACTTAATGGAGAGATCATGTTTAGTCTTTCTTCAACCACTTATGTTTATGTTCTAATGTTCTGTTTGCAGCTGTTGATTCGTCTGGTCTTTGAAAGGGGCAGTGCTGATGCAGCAGGAAAGGCAGCTGACATCATGTGTGCTGATTTTGTTCACGAGGTAATATCTGCATGTGTACCTCCAGTTTATCCTCCACGGTCTGGACAGGGGTGGGCATGCATTCCAGTTGTCCCTACCTTCCCTAATAGTGGCTCAGAAAATAAAGTATTGTCTCCCTCTTCTAAGGATGCAAAGCCTAATTGTTACTGCCGTTCTTCAGCAACACCTGGAGTCCCTTTATATCCTCTCCAGTTGGATGTAGTAAAACATCTGGCAAAAATATCCCCAGTTAGGTCTGTCTTAGCATGTGTTTTTGGGAGTAGTATATTGTACAGCGGCAGTGACTCTTCAATTTCAACCTCTTTGAATGATGGATTACTGCAAGCACCTGATGCTGATCGGCTGTTTTATGAGTTTTCTCTTGATCAATCTGAGAGGTCAGTGACTTGTTCTGTGTTTGTTGTCATATAATGTGATAATGTGTAGTCTTTCATCCATACATGTCCCTGTCAAGTATCTGCTGACTATGAATCTTTAATTTTTTAGCTTGCTACTGTATTACATACATGATCATTGCTACATAATTTTATTCATATTATCAAGAATTTAAAATCTTCAATTTTCTATTATTTCTTGCCAACGCTTTTTTCCTATGCATAAAACAACAAAAACAACTGATCCTTATCCCATTAGATGGGGTCGGCTACATGGATGATTCGACATCAAGTGCTTCATCAAAGACCTTACTTCCATAAAACCATTTAAGATAAGATCACTTTGTATGGTTTCTCCCATAGTATTCCGGGCTCTTCCCCTACCTCTTCTAAACAGGCTAACCTTGAATAAATTGACTTTTTTTCCTGTGCATAACATCTTAGCAAAAATATCCTTTTGCAAAATTATCAAGAACATTAAGATATCAAAATTAAATGAGACAAAAGGGTAGTATGCTAGCTGTCAGCATTATTGATACTTAATTAAATTGTTTTCTTGGTTGTGGCGCTTTCCTTCGGAGCCCGATTCTTTATGGCATAAGGTGATAAAGAGCAAGTATGGTCTAAATCTTAATGGTTGGGATGCTAAGCCTGCCTCTAATGCAATTCACAGAAGTCCTTGGAAATTTATTTCGCAGGTTTATTCTTCTTTCTTTCCCTTGCTTGGATGTAATGTGGGGGATGGTTCTTGTTTCCATTTATTGGAGGATCCTTGGTTGGGAGAGATTCCTTTTTCGGATTGTTTTCCATGTCTTTATCCTTTTTCTATTTTTCATAATGCTGTCATTTCTTTATTTGTTCAACGAGAAGGTTCAAATGTTTATTGGAATTTTCTCTTCTTAAGGAATTTGAATGATAGGGAGACTTTTGAATTGCTTGTTTTGACAAATTTGCTTGATTCTTCCAACTTTTCTCTTTTCCTAGACAGGCTTACATGGTCCTCAGATCCATTTGGTTCTTACACTTGCAAATCTTTTTTTGAATTTTTGGTCAAAAACTCTTCACATCAGTTCTTCCTTTTTCTAATTCTTTGAAGATCAAGGTTTCTTTTAAGGTTAAAGTCTTTGTTTGGGCTGTTGTTCTCCATAGAATCAGTACTAATGACATGCTTTAGGTGTGTAGGCCTCATAAGGCTTTGTCTCCGGATATATGTATGATGTGTTACCAGAATTCAGAGACAAACAATCATTTGTTTCTGCATTGTGATATGACTTGGGAGCTTTGGACCAAATTATTTTCTCCATTTGATGTCACCTCGGTCTGCCCATTACATTTGGATAGTTTTTTATCTACTAATTTCAGAATTTTTGGGGGTAGTAAGGAAAAGAAGGCTCTTTGGGGTTGTGCTTGTTTTGCTGTTATTTGGTGCATTTGGTTGGAAAGTGTTGAGAAAAATAATTAGGGTTTAGGAAAGGAGAAAAGATAGAGTGTTGGAGAGAAAATGCTATAAAATGAAATAAGATAGTTGAATTACATAAAGACTTAATCCTACTCCTTTATTTATGCAGAGACTATACAAGAGGTAGAGTTATAATAAAATTCAATAACATATTGACTTAGCCAAACTTATGACTTATTTTTAGTATTATATTCTAACTAAATAATCTAATGACTTATGAGTCATATAGTCTATCTCTATCTTCTGACACTCCCCTTCAAGTTTAAGCTTACAAAGCTTAAGCTTGTTACATGAAATTGAACTCCAAAATATAAAACGCAATAAAAATAGCTATATAGAAAACTTGATGAACTTCAAATTGCATGAACGACTTTTCCATGAACATATTATGCGAACAACTCTCCATGAATGCTAAGTGATTTAATGGCTATTGGAATGATCATTAGTGCTTGAAAGATAAAATGTTGGATTGACATACAACAAAATTTGTGATAGCTGAAATGATACTTCAGTTGAAAAAAAAATGTGATAGCCAGAATGATACATTGGCTTAGAAAATTAATAATTAGAATGATACATCGACTGAGAAAATGTGAAAGCTGGAATGATACATCGGCTCAGAAAATAAGATGGCCGGAATAACATATCGGTGAAGAAAAATTAATAGTCAAAATAATACATTGAGAGAGAGATTTTTTTTTTTTTGGTTTAGGAGAATCATCTTCTTTGGCCATGTCTTTCTTCACCTTTGACAGCTTTGGCTGTGGTTTGCACCCAAAGAGAAACAAAGAGATGGCAAAATTTTCTGAGAACAGTGCAGAAACAAGAACATACGAACTTTCTAGGAAGAGAAATTGGCTAGCTGGTTGTCACAACAGAGAGCAACTTTTTCTTCCTTTAAAAAAAAAAAAAAAAAAAACTCAATGAACAGTAGGAATGAAAAAATAATAAACCTAAACACATCTACTACAACCACAACTCAGTTTTTTTGTGGTTGTTGGAAGCATGATACCAAGAGGCTTCAAGGCTGATGATATTGCTCAGATATCATGTGGAGAAAAATAATTAGGGTTTAGGAAAAGAGAAAAGATAGAGAGTTGGAGAGAAAATATTATTAACTGAAATAAGATAGCTGAATTACATAAAGATTTCTACTCCTCTGTTTATATAGAAATTATATAAGAGGTAGAGTTCTAATAAAATTCAATAACTTATTAACTTAGCTAAACTTATGACTTATCTCTAGTATTATAGTCTAACTAAATAATCTAATGACTTATCAGTCATATAATCTATCTCTATCTTCTAACAGAAAGAAATGCTAGAATTTTCAGAAATCAGACCCAATCAAGTGTTATTTTATGGGACAAGATTTTGTTCATAGCCTCTCTTTGGATGAAAGTTAATGGTTTTTGTAGAAGGTTAAGTGTGTCCGATTTGCATAGAAATTGGGCAGCAATCTTGTGTTAATTTTATATTCTCTCCTGTTTTTGAGGATTCCTTATCGTCTACTTGCGTATTCTTCTTCCTATTTATAATAGTTTCTTTTTCTATAAAAGAAATAATTGTTTTTCTTTTAATTTACAGATTCCCAACTTTAAACAGATGGATACAAATGCAAACTAACCTGCATAGAGTTTCAGAGTTTGCTGTAACCGGTAGGCAAATGACTGAAGAAGACAACCTTGGACTTGAAGCTAGAAATTCTGTCAAGAGAATTCGTGAGCATGATAGTGATACGGAGTCAGATGTTGATGACATTGTTGGTAGCAGCAGCATCACAGCTGCTTTGACCGACCTAAGTAACCAGGGGGTTGAAGCTGCAGACCCTTGGCACGATTCCTCAAAGTATGAAGCTGCTCAACTTGATACCACAGTTTTTCTTTCTTTTGATTGGGATAATGAAGAACCCTATGAGAAGGCAGTGGAACGGTACTGGTGTTCATTTTTCTATCCATTAAGTATCTTTTTTTTTTTTGGTTATATTACACTATGCTTTAGGTTACAGTCGTTATGTCCATTTATAATTATATAGCTAATAGGTTCATGTTTGGTCTTCCTACTTGCATTGTTGATACATGGACATTTGGATCAAGCTATTACATTTGGCTTTATGAAATACTATAATTGTTAGGTCTGTTTAGCGCACACTGCCTTGGCAGGGTGATGAAAGCATGTTGCTTTACTCTAGAGATATGCATCAATGTCTAATTATTTCAGTATTTTTATATTTTCACAGCTTGATGTGACTTTCTTTCTTTAGCAATGCACATTTTAACAGTTATTTTTCTCCTTTTTACAGACTAATTAATGAAGGAAAGCTAATGGATGCTCTTGCCCTTTCGGATCGCTTTCTACGTAACGGAGCCTCTGATCGGCTTCTTCAGCTAATCATTGAGCATGCTGAAGAGAACCATGCAATGTCTGTGCGACATCAAGGACATGGGCATAGTATCTGGAGCAATAGCTGGCAGTATTGCCTACGGTTGAAGGACAAACAACTGGCCGCTAGACTTGCTTTGAGGTGTGTAAATCATGTCTGTTTAATGATCATGGGAATGCATTTAGTCTTGTGTGTTGAGGCTTGATTCTTATGGCTATTATATTTTCTCTTGTGACGTCTTTTGATTTTTAGGGTGTTTATAGTTCTGAATCCTGATCGTTGTTGTAGAATTATGTAAAAAAAAATGGACATGATCTATTTTAGATAGGAAACTATCATAGTAATTATCTATTCCTTATTAGACTTGGTATTAGAGTTTTATTTGTTATCAGTGACTTTTAGTATAAATTTGATCTCTGGCTGAGGTTTTTACTGAAGCCATTAACCCATTCAAGTGTTATTAAAACAGTGGTGTCTGATATTTGCTTCAACCCAGGATGTTACTCAGATTTATATTTTTTTATGTAGGTATGTGCATAGCTGGGAATTAGATGCGGCTTTGGATGTTCTCACAATGTGCAGCTGCCATCTGCCTGAGAGTGATCCTATTAGGAATAAGGTGTTGGACTTATCCACTTGATTTGTTTCAATAAATTCTCTCCTCATTCAAAATTTGCAAGTTTGCACTTTGGCCCAAGAATATTTTATTGCTTTATTGCTGGTAGTTTGACCTACTTTTTGTCCTAAAAGGCATTACTCTTTGTCATGTTTAGGTCTTGCAAGTGAAACAAGCTTTGCAGAGGTATAGCCACATATTAAGTGCAGATGATCGTTATACAAGCTGGAAAGAGGTTGTATTCTCTCTCTTTTTGCAAAGTTTTAATGTAAAGGCTATGCCAGTTTAATCAATTTTTCAAAATTTATATTCAACAAATACTAGTATCCTCGCTATTTTCTCACTTAAATAAAAACTGCTGGTATTTGATATATAAATCATACCTTTATCCGTAGGATATGTTTTCTCAGTATGCTATGTGTCCCCGAAAAATTCTGTGTCAGGTTGAAGCAGATTTCAAAGAAGACCCTGAGGGATTGGCACTTAGATTAGCTGGAAAAGGAGCTGTTTCTGCTGCATTAGAAGTGGCTGAAAGCTCAGGATTGTCAATTGACTTGCGGAGAGAGTTGCAGGGGCGGCAGCTTGTGAAGCTTTTAACTGCAGACCCTCTCAATGGTGGAGGACCGGCTGAAGCCTCACGCTTCCTTTCTTCATTCTGCGATACAGATGATGCTCTGCCAGTTGCCATGGGTGCAATGCAGCTGCTGCCCAATTTGCGGTCAAAGCAACTTCTTGTAATCAAACATTTACCAGCTTACCGATCCATTATATTGCTCAATCTTATCAAAATGTGCTAAAAGAAATTTTGGAATTTTATCTCCATCAAAATGATAGTTTCTCTGAATTTTTTGAAGGTCCATTTCTTCCTGAAGCGGAGAGAAGGGAATCTATCTGATGCTGAGATTTCCCGGCTCAATTCATGGGCTTTAGGTCTTCGTGTTCTAGCTATATTGCCATTGCCATGGCAGCAAAGATGCTCTTCCCTGCATGAGCATCCTCATCTGATTTTGGAAGTGCTGCTTATGAGGAAACAATTGCAATCTGCAGCTTTGGTATTGTTATTGTCACATTGGGTGATGCCCTGATGAGCATGTGTTATTGTCATTTAGATTACTTATTTATTGGGAAGTGTTAATAGTAAAGCAGTTGGGATCCCTTTATGTCATTATACACTTCTTCTCTTCGTCTATCATTTTTACAGAAGATAATGCATTATCATTTTCTGTATCTTGTCCTAGAATACTTATCAGTTTTCACTCATACTCAACATGACTCTTGGCTTTCATTTCTATAGATACTGTTAGGAAATAGAGATAGAGTACATATAAGTCATTAGGTTATTTAGTTAAACTATGATACTATAGATTAGTCATTAGGTTATTTACTTACTTGCACTTGGTTCAATAATTCTATATAAATAGAGAAGTAGCATTAAGTCTTATGTAATTCAGTTGTTATATCATTGAGTTATAATATTCATGTTCTCTCTTTAACCCCTCTCTACTTCTTCCCTTTCTCAAAAGCCTAATTATTTCTTAACATGGTATCAAAGCAGTATCATCTGCTTTGAGGCCTATTGGTATATCATGCTTCCAGAAAACCCAAAAACAAGGTTGAGTTGCTGTTGTAGATAAATTTAGATTTATTTTTATTATGTTTGAGTGATTTTTAAAAAAAGAAAATAGAAAAATACACTTTTGAGTTCCAAAGGAGTTTCATCTACAACAATAACTATGGTTCAGCAAGTTTGCTTTCTGGTGATCAGAGGAGGTGGTGACCGGTGTCTGGCAACTCCATTGGAGGCCTGACGGTTTCCGGCGTAGCTCCCGTGAGGGTGGAGTGGGAGGGCAACAGCATGTTCTTCTCTATTGTGACGTTTCTAGAGCAACCTATATGTGGTTGCTGGTTATGTGTGCTGCTAACAGTACCAATGGTGGATTCTGGGTAACCTGTAACGGATTCTGACAGTGGTCTCGCCGGAGCTCCGGCAACGTGTGACCTGATTCAATTCTGGTCTGTTTTACACCATCTGTATGTAATTTTGAAGTCCTGGCTCTGGGTTGTGAAGGTTTGACCGGTTAGGTTCTGGATTGTACATTTTTTATTAATGTTGGCTCTGGACTTGAGATTCTGATGTGCTTGTGGCAGATTTCATGAAGCCTGTAAGGGTTGTGGTTGATTTTGGCAAGATTTCAGGCAATTTCAGCTGGTTTTGTCCACTATTTGGCTGATTTTCTGGGCTGCTCTGGTCTGGGTAGCTCTTGTTTTTAGTGTTTGCTGGTGATTCGAGTTGTGGTTTGTATGTATGACTTCAATTTTTCTAAGCTGCCAAGCTTGATTTGGTGGTCTGGACTCATTTTTATGGTGGATTTTGACAGTTTGAGGCTTGAAGAATGATATGGTGATTTTAGAACTCTTTAGGCTCAATTGGGTGCTACATAACTCTGAAAAGCAGAAAATAGTGTGCCTGCTTTGGTGAAGATTCAAGTGTTGAATCTTTGGTGTGATTTGAAGTTTGGGTTTGATCAATTCTTCTAGTTGGTGGATTGAAGGAGTTTCTATTTGGATGTTTGCTGCACTTCTTGTGTGTTGTGCTGCGGTGACTTCGATGTGATCTTGATTACGTTGCCTTTTAAGTTGTTTGGCAGTTTGCCTATTTTGAGCGGTGGTTGCATAGGATTAATTGGAGTTTTGTTATTGGTGTTTCACTGCAATGAGCACAACTTGGGAACACTTTGGTTTGTGGTTGTAGTGGTAGTTTGTTTGTGACTTAGATATCAAAGGTTGTTTTGGTGTAATTCCAACCATGGATGTTGGTGGTTTAGAGGACTAGTTAGGAAGTTGAGGGAGCAACTTAGGGGTAGCTAGTAGAAGATTTCTAGAAATTGTGTTGTTTGCTCACCGTTTGTGCTAAGGAGAACAATGGGAAGAAGGTCAAATGAGCAGCCAAGGGTAGTTGGTTGAAGATTTCTAGGAGTTGTATTTGCCAAGGTTTTGGTGTTGTTTTGTGGTTTATGGATGGTTGTGTTCAGGTGGAGTTGTTTGCCAATTGTTGGTTGCAATCCTCATTCATGAAGTTTGAAGTGCGTCAGGTTTTCTTATACTTATGTTTAGTTGAATTTTGATTTTGAGAGTTCAAGTTTATGTAACAAGCTTAAGCTTTGTAAGCTTCAGCCTGAGGAGAGTTTAGAAGATGTAGAGTATATGACAGATAAGTCATTAAGTTATTTATTAGACTATGATACTGCAGATAAGTCATTAGATTGTTTAGTTAGACTATGATGCCACATCTTGTTGTACTTGGTTCAATATTTTTATATAAATAGAGAAGTAGGGTTAAGTCTTTTGTAATTTACTCCTTGTATCATTGAGTTATCATATTAGTGTTCTCTCTCTATTTTTCTCTAGCCCCTCCCTACTTTTTCCTTTTCTAAACCCTAATTATTTCTCAACAGATTATAAAGGAATTTCCTTCTTTACGAGACAACAATGTAATTACTGCATATGCTGCTAAGGCTATTGCTGTTAGTATGAGCTCGCCTCCCAGAGAGCATCGAGTATCTGTTTCAGTTGCTAGACCAAGGCAGAAAACAAGATCAGGTCTTCCTCCAAGGCCATCTTTTACAAGCAGTCTTAGTAACTTACAGAAAGAGGCTCGGAGAGCTTTTTCATGGGCTCCAAAAAATACAGCGGACAAAAATGCTCCGAAAGATGTTTATAGGAAAAGAAAAAGTTCTGGATTGTCACCATCTGAAAGAGTTGCTTGGGAGGCAATGACTGGAATTCAAGAGGATCAAATTTCATCATTTTCTACAGATGGGCAAGAACGGCTTCCTTCTGTTTCAATAGCTGAGGAATGGATGCTGACAGGGGACACAATTAAAGATGAAAACATTCGTTCATCTCACCGATATGAAAGTGCTCCTGACATTACACTGTTCAAGGTATGGTAATGAGTTTATCTACATGTGAATTATTATGTTGCTTCTTAGCTGTATAGCACAGTTTTTTACGTAGTGAGATTAAAAAATGTGTTTGCAACTATGGAGAGACTGTTGTGTGCTGTTTTGATTGATACCATTTTGTCTCTGATGAATCCTTGGATCTTCTTTGCAGGCACTGCTTTCTCTATGTTCTGATGAATCAGTTGCTGCAAAAATTGCCCTCGACTTGTGCATTAATCAGATGAAGAATATCTTGAGCTCACAGCAGCTTCCTGATAAAGCATCTATGGAAACTATTGGCCGTGCATATTATGTTACAGAAACATTTGTGCAGGTATTTGATAGAAACAAATTACCTTTTTTTGTCAATAATTAACAATGACATGGTCTTGTAATGCAATCCATGTTTGTTTCTGCAGGGTCTACTTCATGCTAAGTCTCTGCTAAGGAAGGTCACATGGGGCAGTGAATTGTCAAGTAATTCTGAAAGAAGTAGGGATGTTGATGATACGTCATCTGATGCTGGTAGCTCAAGTGTTGGTAGTCAGTCCACGGATGAGCTATCCGAAAATTCATCCCAGGTGGATGCTTGGCTGGCACGTGCTGAGCTGCTTCAAAGCCTTTTGGGATCAGGAATTGCTGCTTCTCTGGATGATATTGCTGATAAAGATTCATCTGCCCGTCTTCGTGACAGGTTGATTGTGGAAGAAAGGTACAGCATGGCTGTTTACACCTGCAAAAAGTGCAAGGTAGATTATTTACCTGGTAGTCTTAGAAAGTTGAGTTTCGGTTATAAAGGGTTTAAGAATAAATATTGGCCTCTTCTAGATTGATGTCTTCCCAGTATGGAATGCGTGGGGACATGCATTGATTCGGATGGAGCACTATGCACAAGCTCGTGTGAAGTTTAAGTATGTTAATTTTTTTTTTATTTTTTTATTTTTCACAAAAATGTTCTAGTTCTGTAAGCTTTGCAGTTTCTGAGCTTATCTTTCAAAGACAAATATGAGCTCGGTCCCCAAGCACAGTTCAGAGTAGTTATTGTGTATTTATTTGTTTTCAGGCAAGCTCTTCAGTTGTACAAGGGGGATCCTGGACCTGTAATTTTAGAGATCATTGACACAATAGAAGGGGGCCCACCAGTCGATGTTTCAGCCATTCGTTCAATGTAAGATGGCATATAGTTGTGTCTTGTGATAGTTGGTTTTTGGCTTTTTGCTACAACTCTAGGAGGATTGTTTTGGTTAAAAGCTGAGCTAACAGGATAATTAGAATTTAAAACCAGTTAGAGATTGATTTCTATATTTATTCTCTTTTTGTGTCTGGTCAAAGGTCTTATCCTAATTGTCAACCTTCTATAATGATACAGGTTAGGTTTTAATTGTCATGGACAAGAATATTGTTGGGTAACTGCATTCTGTCTTGAACTTCACTGTTTCTGTACAGTTGATAATATTGTGAAAATGAAGAAACTAGACATAAAATTCTTAAATTTCCTGTGTGGTGTTGCTAGATTAAATTTATCAGCATAAATTTGTCGGATGGTCAATCACTTGCCATCTTTTAGTCTATTAACTTGAAATCATTACTTTGTTTATGGTTTTACTTTGAGTGGTCAGGCTGGTTGGGGTTTTGAAAGTATTGTTTTCAAAATTTTTCTGCAATTGGAAAAAAATAGATTGGACCCCAAAAAGGAGAAAGGAGAAAAAAGAGAGGGGGGAAGAGAGAGAGGAATCCTTTAGATATCGTTCATTGCACAGAATCTATAAAATGCTTGTTATGCTGCAGGTATGAACATTTGGCTAAAAGTGCACCAACAATATTGGACGATTCTCTTTCTGCTGATTCATATCTAAATGTCTTGTATCTGCCATCAACATTTCCCCGTTCAGAGAGATCAAGACGGACTCAAGAATCTGCGAACAATAATTCCACATATTGTCCAGACTTCGAAGATGTTCCTCGGAGCAACCTGGATAATGTTCGGTACATTGAGTGTGTTAATTACTTACAAGAGGTGATTTTGCCACACCCTTATCTGCAGACAATAGTTTTAGAATAACAGACAAATGATAGTCATGGTTTTGTTTCATCTTGTTAGATTAAGGTAGCCATGTATGAATTGTAAAATTGTACTTACACATTTGTTGAGAGCTTTTACTTAGCAAAAATAAGTTTTAACATTTTTTCTGTTATTGTTATCTTTTAATTACATCTAAGATACCTCCTTTTTCTGCAATTTTTTTTAGTAACTTGTTGATTTCTTTGTTGTGACTGAGAACTTTGCAGTGTGCACGCCAGCATTTGCTTAGATTTATGTTTAGACATGGTCACTACCATGATGCTTGCTTGTTGTTCTTCCCTCCTGATGCCGTTCCACCACCACTGCAGCCATCAATCACCAGTGGAGCAACAACGTCATCTCCTCAGAGACCAGATCCTTTGGCAACCGGCTATGGGACAATTGATGATTTATGTGACTTATGCATTGGTTATGGTGCTATGCCTACACTGGAGGAAATAATTTCAACAAGAATGTCATCAGCTAAACCACAGGATGCAGTGGTCAATCAATATACAGCTGCAGCCCTTGCCCGTATTTGCACCTATTGTGAAACTCACAGGCATTTCAATTACTTATATAGGTTTCAGGTATTCTCTTTTCTTTCAGGACCGGTTTTGGTATGCACATGTGCATATCAAAGAGTTTTTTCTTTTGGCATATAAATTATTTGATGTTTATCCTTCTCCAATTAACCAGACAGTTGATCTATAGTTTTAGCTTCTGTTCCTGTGTTTGTCCTGTAAAGACCTAATAGACCATAGGCTACACAGCTGCAGTGTTATCAATGGGGAATGGCGACAAATGCTGGCTTCTGCCATGAATGCATGGCAGATGGCGCGGCAGACGTCATACTGATTAATGGTGGCCATGTTGTAATATATGCTATTTTACTAACAATACACTCATAGGAAGTGAACAAAAAGAATTTCAAGCATAAAAGTTATAAAATCATGATATAAAATAAGTTGTTCAAAGGCACAAACAGAGATATTTAAAAAAGGGAGTTGGTGAACAAAACAGCGATTAGTTTCAAACTTTCAGAAACTAGAAACATGCGTTGAGAAAATAATTAGGGTTTAGGAGAAAGAAGAAGTAGAGAAGCGAGAGAGAATTAGGGAGAGAGCACTGATAATATTATAATAGAATGAAATAAGACTGAATTGATACATTAGACATAAATCTAATGCTCTATTTATATGGAGCTCCTAAGAAATATAAAAACTATAAAACCCTTTTGGGTACACTACAAGCAAGCCCATAACATAATCTTAGCCCATAATATAGCCTACTTACTAATATTACTTTCTAACAATATGCACTGTCTTGAATGGGAGAGAAAGGAGGCATGAAGTAGTAGAGAAAAACTATAAAGAAAATGCAAAAAAATAGAAGAGTAGACAGTAACCTGTTTGGCATTGAACAAGGGACGGAAACAGAGACTTAAAAGAACCAATGCTATTGAAAAGAGGGAAGAGGCAACAGAGTTAGAAGATGTAGAAAACAAGCCTTATCATGCATTAGGACTGAGAGAATTCAATTTAATTTTTGTGATAATTGTAATTTTAGGGGCTGAAGAGTGTTTAAATACCCACTGACCCTTAATTGAGAGCAGCCCGTTAATTCTAATTTCAAAAACTGATCTTTAGGATGCTAGGAATTCAATGGCGTCAACAGTGCCCACCATCCCCCATTCTTGATGGCGCTGACGGCACCCACCGTTTTGCCCCATTGAATTCCTGCCAGGCTATGCTGTTTTCATGGTGTTTTGGTTGATTTCCGCCATGGCAGCTGCCATTGACAAACTGCGCAGCCAAATGTAAACCACACATCTTCTATTGATCTCAAGCCCCATTGTTGGGAGTTGAATGGAGGACCTCCAAGTTATAATTCCCATTTCTTTTTTTTTTAAATGAATTTTAGTAGAGGCTTGTTTCCTTATCTTCTTCATGAGTTTTTTTATGTTTGTTTCCTTGTCTTGACTCTTGGTATTCAAAGGGAACTCGTCAAATCCAGCATGACCAGCTGAGCATATCCACAACTAATCCTGCTGCATTGTATTTCTGTTCTCTCTTGATGAAGTCTTCTTTTTACCTTAGAGACGAGTTAAGAGCTCCCATACCTGATCATGAGGGTGGAAATGAATAACATTTGTTGTTGGTTACATGTATACTGTTATAATATTTACTAATAATATTTGAAATCAATGTAATTTTTTTGTTCTACCATTGTCTTCTCCAACTAGTATAATATTACCATCGTAGTTTGCATATTTTTTTTTTTTTTTGGCTATCATTTTGATATAATAACCACAACTATTAATGGGGCTTGATTATATTGCTTTATAATATAAAGGGAAATCTTGTTTCTAGGTTTCAAATAATCTACATTGTTCAGGTAATTAAGAAAGACCATGTTGCTGCTGGACTCTGCTGTATTCAGTTGTTTATCAACTCTTCTTCACAAGAGGAAGCTATTAAACATTTGGAACATGCCAAGGTATGCTCACAATTTGATAGTGATGATGCAAGCTAGGATAGGACCTCAAGGTGCACACAAACCAAATGTTTATTTACTTATCTCAAGTTGTCAAGTTAATTTCTTTTGAGTCTTCTAAATTTGGGTATGAGGATATTTTTAATTTTATTGAGATTATTGTTATTGAACTTGAATTTGTGAATTGTTTGAGTAAAAACCTTAGCCATAGATCATACATTTACACTAAAAGTCATAGATAACAAATAAATCTCTAGTACCTAGTCTAATAAGGACTAGATAATTACTAAGATATTTTGCTATTTAGAATAGATAATCTCTTATTTTATTCACATGATTCTACACTCCCCCTCAAGCTGGACCACATATGTCATATACACCAAGCTTGTAACAAAAATAATCAATCCCTGGACTTCGGAGAGACTTGTAAAGATATCTGCTACTTGATCATTAGAATTGGTGAAAGAAGTCATTATGTCTCTTGATAGAATCTTTTCTCGAACAAAATGATAATCAATCTCTATATGTTTTCTTCTTACATGAAAAATTGGAGTGGATGCAGTGTGCAAAGCTGTTTGATTATCACAGATGAGTTTCATAGGTCCTATTTCCCAAAATTGTAGCTCTTGGACTAGTTGCTTCAACCATATCAATTCACAAGTAGCTAGAACCATAGCATGATATTCAACCTATACACTCGACTTTGCAACTACAGCTTGCATTTGACTCTTTCCTCCTTCAAGGACACAGTATCTTGTGGTAGAGCGTCTATCACCCAATGATCCTGCCGAATCAGAATCCGTGTATCCAACAATTTCAGTATTTCGTTTATTCTCATACAACAATCCTTTCCTAGGTGCCTTCTTGACATATATGCTATTTGGATCACTGCATCCCAGTGATAGGAGAGCTTAAAAATTGAATTGGTGACTGGTTTGAGTAAAAACCTCAGCCAAGATCATATATTTATACTAAAAGTCATAGATAACAAATAAATCTCTAATACCTAGTCTAATAAGGACTAGATAATTACTAAGATAGTTTCCTATCTAGAATAGATAACCTCCTATTTTATTTACATAATTCTACAATTGACATTAGACTAGACAATTTTTTTTTTCTGGTCACATGATTCCTTTTAAAGATGTGGATATCATGGGTAAGTGAGATGAAATGCGAAGATACACGAGCACAAGTGATTATTCTTATCCAAGGATGGAATCGAAATGGTGAGGAAGGATATAATTATAATCACAAGACAATGTACTGGAGTATATTGTTTTATTTTTGGGACATAAGCTAGGATTTGGCTGATCCGGTAGTTTTTAATAACTATTTGTGCTGTTGACTTAAATTTGGATGAAGGTTGAGTTGATTTGAGATACAGCAAGAACTAACTTGCATCTGAAACACTACATAGTTGCAACAAGCACAAGGCACAAATGGATTAGGCTTTGGGTTGGTGTATCTCTGTAATAACATTTTTCATTGACAATTTGGAAAGAAGCCTAGAGTTGTCATATTTGGATATTCTGCTTGTGCATCTGCAACAAAAATTAAAAAACTCACTTCTCTGTGATAAATAGTTTATTGTATTAAAGAAAGAATCATAGACCTCTGTAAAGAAACAAGGAAAAACACATTCAACTATGAGAGAACTCACATTTTGATAAGATGAGATTTTGATGGAGGAAAGAGAAAGAGGACTCAATATTTCAGTCTTCAATAAATTTATTTGCTAATTCTGTTATATGTTAATCTTTCCTTTTTCATTTTCTTATTAATGCAGATGCATTTTGATGAAGCATTATCAGCAAGACACAAAGGTGGGGATACTACCAAACTTGTCACAAAAGGTCTAAGAGGAAAAAGTGCCTCTGAGAAGCTTACTGAGGAAGGCCTTGTCAAATTCTCTGCTCGTGTATCAATACAGGTAAATAGATGTATCCATTAAAGAGATGATGGCAGTTTTAATGGGAATGCTTAGGCATTGATATGTTTATGTTGGGAAGTTTTAATTGTTGATGGCATATTAACAGAATTTCCTAAACCATGCATGCTTCTCTATTTTAGACTGTATGAAGGAGGATTCCAAATTGTGTGCAGTTCAATGTAAATTTTATGTGTAAGCGTTTTCTTAGATCATATATTACTGTTTTAAGCTCTCTGTGAATTTATCATATTTTGTAGGTTGAAGTTGTTAAGTCTTTTAATGATTCAGAAGGACCGCAGTGGAAACATTCCCTTTTTGGAAATCCAAATGACCCAGAAACTTTTAGGTTTGTTTGTTTCATTTGTTAATCTTAGTGTTATTAAATTTAGTCATCCATTTCCTATGGAAAAAAATCATTCATTTCTCTACCTTCACAAAAATGTATTTTGGTGGATAACTTTTATATGACTTGTATCTTTTGCATTTGTCGTTTTTGTTGATAGTGTGTGTTTGTCAATTGATAACCGAGCTTTAATGGTCATTTGTCATTTTAGTGCCCTTTAGTATGAAACTGCTAAGATTATCCCTAGTATGTCATTTTTTATGTCATTTTAATAGGCCTGCTCTTCATTTAGTATGCATTCACATGTTTTATGCTGCCATATTCATTGTTTAAGCAGTTTATATATGGACGATCTATAAGAAATGCCTGTGTTTTTTTGGTATTTCAGGCGAAGGTCTAAGATTGCGGAGATTCTTGTTGAGAAGAATTTTGATTTGGCATTCCAAGTAATCTATGAATTCAATCTTCCTGGTAACATGATAATTTCCTCGACTTTGATGTTGCTGTCTTTGTTAGCTTCATGAGTTTAGTGCATACTGATATGCCATTAACATATTCGGCTTTTGTAATGCAGCTGTTGATATATATGCCGGTGTGGCTGCATCTCTTGCTGAGAGAAAAAAAGGCAGCCAGTTGACAGAATTTTTTAGAAACATTAAGGGCACAATAGATGATGATGACTGGGACCAGGTAATCTGATTGCATTTTCGTTTTTCTGTTATACTAATTAAATGAATAGGGCATTGTTCTATCTCTAAATTATACATTTGAAGGAGGCGTACATGTTGAAAGAACTAGAACACTTTCAGATTGGATACTGCCAACTGTGAGAACTTGAGACAGTACAGGAGACTGTCATGTCCTTATTCAGATTTTAGTGTAGAAAAGTGAGAAAGTTCTTGAAAGGTTGGGAAAATCTTATTAGTGTTGATGATGAATGAGTTAGTCTCTTTCAAGTGTGTAATGCCATGTATAGGTAAGAAGGTACTAGGTACCTGTGCAGAAATATATTTCTAGGTTTCATGTTGTTGAGAAAGGCCTCTTATTGGGCCTGATTATTAGTTCCCTAGTTTCAATTGTTTCCCTTATTTTGTTAGAATTCCTTATTATAGTAGACCTCTTTTTGTTGCTGTAATTTATTATAGATATAAATATATATGCTGCGCCTAGCCTAGTTTAAGTGTTACAGCTTCTACACTCTCCTCTTCTGTTCTCTCTTTCTCAATTACATGGTATCAAGAGCAACTTGATTCCTAGGGCAACAACAAAACAGTTTACACTCCTTGTTTTCTTTTCTTTTTCCTAAGTTCCAACTGTTCTTCTTTGGTACTTATCTCAAGGTATGATCGGCTTAGTTTCTCCCCCTCTTCTTCTCTTCTTTGTTATACAACCTAAGAATTGGCTGCAGGCTGATGAATTAAGGCGATCCAAGGGAGGATCGTGGCTGGTTTAGGTGGGAGTTAGGGGTTTCTTGCATAAGATAGGGCGGTGAAGAATTTTGGTGATTTGGGTACTGTCATGCAGATCAGATTTTGCTGCCAAACAGGTTCAAATATTCTGTTTTTGGAATATTCTCTTAGTTCAATTAGGGCAGAATCTGGTGATTTGTGTACTGTGAACAGTCTAGAATTTGCTATAATCCAGGCTATAATATTCTGTTTGAGGGAATTCTCTTATTTGAGT
>JANHAO010006769.1:0-20938 GCA_026873985.1 Saraca asoca
GGTATCATTACCAATGTAATAGGAACCTACAGGGTCACACCAAAGAGTGAGACAAAATTGGAATTAATGTAATATAAATAGGATTTTTAATTCGATTAAGAGATCTTTTGAATATGGCCCATTATAATATAATATTAAATTTTATTATATTTGGCTTTATTAATGTTATATTACATTGGGCTTAATTATCAAAGGTAGTTAGACTAATTTAATAACTTAAGCCCAAAAGCCTTCCACACTTTCTTTTAGACTAGGACTCTTAGTTGGGCTAAGACTAGGACTTTTAGTTGGACTGGGCCTAGGTCTTTTCTCACTAAAACCCTAGAGTTATAAAGATAACAAAAGCGGTTTAGTGAGGCATAAAAAAAACACACAACACATGATAACAGTCGCATTTAACCTGAAAAATGTTTTCAGAAAGAGAATTAAGAGCTTCCAAAATAGAGAGAGACAGTTTCCTAGCAGAGGCATAGAGTGTGAGGCAGTTCCATCCGTATAATCAAAGTTTTATTTTGCTCATGTGTGGATATTGTAGAGACACGAATTTGCTATTCTATGTTCATGATTCTGCATCAATCGCACCTTTGCTGTTCATGATTCTGGATCATCTCTAAACATTGCATTAAGCCATAACATCATAGGAGACGAAGGATTCACCAACCGTGTTGTAGTTTTTTGGATCAAACTGTAACACCATAAGGAGTCATGACCTATGTTGCTGCATTCTGCAATAAATGTAATGCAAAAAATAACATTTTGGATAGATTGGTTTATATTCTACACATGGATCCTTGGTTGGGTTTCAAATCATTTTTTTAAAAATTTTCGTTATGTTTACTGCTTGAAGCCTAACACCTACTAGATAGATCCTACGATAAAGCCACGTGCAATAGGCTATCCACGCCTCCCAACACTCTGCAATAGACTATCCACACCTCGATAAGCTTCACCAGAAGCCAAGGCACAAAAAATGCAGGGAGCTCTTCAGCCTCTTCCATTCAAAATCTTCTAGGGTAAAAGAAAAAAATCCCTTAGGCTATAAAAAGACCAGCTTGGTCCACCGAAGGATCTAGAAGGTATCCAATTGATCTTCATCCGATGGTCCAAAACAAGTAGCAGTGCCAGGCTAATGACCAAAAATGGTAAATAGGAGAAAGCATGGCCTAAAGTAAAGTGAAAAGACATCTGAAATGACAATCCGGTCAAGCATGGACTTTGACTAGAGATACGAATAGAGCCCCGAAAATCTTACAACTCGTAGTCCACAAACCAAACTGAGAGTTGGGGGCTTATGTTATATGGAAAAATTGGCTTTGAGCAATAGGTCAATTCAAGCCTACGAAGGCCTAGCAAAAGCTAAGTTATCCATGTCACTAAGAGCACTCCTCGAGCACCACCTCGTTCATCGCCAGAAAGTGACACAGTGAGGCCGTCACAAGATCAACTCCCCAAGCAGTCAACCATCCTACTTGAGCCTGCTATTTCCCTATAGTAGCACCAAGCTCGCTACAATGACCTTCCATAGGGACCCGAGCTAGGAACCCTAGCTCAGGATGGTGAACACTTCATGCAGTAGGGTGATATCGAGTAGAAAGCACATACAAATACCAACCCATAGCCGACAAGAGGGGCCTACCCCACAGATAGAAGCCTGCAGTAGCTAAATTGCAAGAGTCTGTCTATCTTTTCTATTTATTTCTTAATGTAACACAACTATAACTTGTAATTAAGGTATGTTACCCTTCCTTCCTCTATGAATAGGATTACATTGTTAGAATAGAGGGAGAGTGAAGGAGGAAGAGGCTAGAAACTTGTATGTCGAAACTCTATAAACATCCTTTTTCAAATATCAATAAAAACTCCGCTGTAGACGTAAGGTCCAGTGTTATCCGGATTTAGCCAAACCACGTTAAAAACATCGTATAGCACATCTCCTTCTTCCTCTCCCTCTACCTCTTTGCACTTCGGAAGAAGTATTGGATCCTAGAACTCATTCCTCGTTGGCCGGAATCTAGGACTTTCTGTATGAATCAAATTCTGACTTCAACATAAAATTTATCTTTATTTTTCAACATTGTATCGAATATTATGGAGTACTTAATGATAATTATTGACATCGGATTTTGGTTATGCTTCAAACTCCAACCAATGGGGGATTCTTATGGGATCTCAGGCCTATGTCCAGTCTTGGCATGGTGAAACTGTAAATAAACAAAGAAAGGAGGAAGAGCAAAGAGAGTTGGACACCAGTTTAATGTGGTTCGGCCAAATCCAGATCTTGCTGGACCCTACGTCCATGGAAAATGTAATATACATATATTTATGAGATTACAATTAGCTCACCCTTGGCTTGGGCAGAGTTTCTACTCATCAAATTGGCCTCTCCCCTTATTCATACTAGGTTTTCCTATTTATAGAAGGAGGAGGGGTCATATGCATTGATTACAAGTTGCAGTTGTGTTTACATCATGAAATAAATAGAAAAGACTATTACAGACTGCAATCCAGCTATGGCAGAACATAGGCTATGAGGGCAGAGCCCTCCTGTCTATCATAGGCTTTTAGCCATTGCCTGGTGTTGCAAAAGGTGAGATCCACAAAGTCTTGTAGCTCTGCATTGGGATGCTAGACTCTGGGCATCAACGAGGAGTGAGGTAACGAGGTGGCAAGCTTAGTGTTGCTATGAAGGGTTAGCGTGCTCTTGCCAAGAGGTTGATCATTCTCACAAGTACTTTGCTAGGCCATCAGTCAGCAGGGTACAACTCACTAGGAACGAGCTCGTTGGGAGGGAGCTCACCATGGAAAGACTCGTTGAAGCACTCCTGGCGATCCGATCGATCTCTATGCTCTGGTGATTCTGAGTCCGTTGCCTCGCCTTAGGCCAATTCTCGTGTACAACAATAATGAATTTGATTTTTATTTCCATTATGAGTGAGTAGATATTTATTCTAGGATTGGGAATAGCCTACTTATGGTCCCTTGCTACTATTGATTGATTTCCTATTATAATTACTTGGTATTAATTGATTCAACTCTTATGCCTACTAAGTTTTTGATAAAATATTTGGCCATTATTTTGTCTGATTTTAGATAGATAGTTGAAGTATCAAAAGGAGAATATTATCACTGGAACCCTAATAGTTGAACAGGGGAATTTTAATCACAAAAGCAGATTAAGTTTTTTTATGATTGAATTGGTTAGCATTGATCTTAAAGGGCTTAAATTAATTTAAATGATGAAAGTAGGTTCAATTAGGTTGATTTGAGTACTATTCTTAGACCTTGAAAGAGGCTAGTAATTACCCTAGGCTAAACCATCCTCAATTATCTAAGTAATAACAGTAGGAAGAATTTACACTATTCGTTGAAGACTATAAGTGTGGTGAACACTAATCCTAGGCTTTTACAATTGAACATCGTTTGTTAATTAAGTGTTGCTCTTTTATTACTCTTCTTTAATATCTTTAATACCCTTATTTGATTTAGATAACTTGAATTGCAAAACTCTAGCAGTTGATTGCAAGATCCCTATGGGATTCGACCCTTACTTGCCAGTGTTTACTACAATAATACCATGCGCTTGTAGAAAATGCATAACAATTGGCCTCTAACTTATTGAACTATCTAGACTTATCACTTATCTTACATAAACTTATCATTTATCTAATCCTAGGCTTATCACTTAACTAACGTATTCACTATGGTGGTCACAGCTACTTTTGATAATAATCCAAGGTGCCAGACAACATTCATACACTGCATGGCCAAAGGTTACATTCACTTTGTCATTAGGCAGTGGAATCTTGAGCCTACCTCACGTCTGAGGGTGAGATAACCTAGAGCTTACCTTTCGATAGCACAAACAAAAAGAAAACATGTCTGAGGGTGAGACGACCTAAAAGCCTACCTCACATCTGAGGCTGAGATGGCCCCAGAGCCTACCTTGATAGCATATTCAAATTAAATAATGGACGACCAGCTCATCGCATGGCAAGGATGCCAAAATAAACTCATCGTAGCTCTTATGCAACACACATTCATAGCCAGGATGCGACTAGAAAATCATGCTTTGCACACCTGATCTCTCATTAGTCGTAGCTTGCATGTGACCTGATTCTTACTTGTTGAAGGCAACCAAGTGGAGACAGAAAGCTAAAAATGCAGCAGATTGGCCAAAGGGACATTTCATTAATCATAAAAAATATACAAATAGTGGTGCACAAAGCATCCAATACAGCTTTTAGAAGCTACACAGAAGAGCTCATACATAAAAAAGCCTCTGTTATACACCAAAAATGTCCTCATGCGGATGAGTTCTCGAGTCCCCGAGAGCCTGAGGGTCAGTCCTCTCATCTCAACAAAGAGCCTTCGGAGGCTCCAGGCAAACAACAGCGAGCGCTTTAGGCACCAGATCCTGTCCTGACCACCTTGCCGCGCCGTGGTCCAAAGGGCCACGGCTCAGCGATTACACGACATAGCGACAACAAGCTCAGACGTTAGGACAACAATCGCACCCCTTCGCTGTAGCATGCCTAAAATGACTCCCTCAAGAAGCTATCGCTTGAGACAACAAAGGATTCTTTCCTGACACAATGGCAGCTACGAAGCCTACTTGTCAGCCTAAGAAGGCCTGCTTCACAGCCCATTTTCGGAATACATACCTCTTAGTGTCTTTTCCCATTTAATTGATGCAACTCAACTGTAGTTAGCATTTAATGTATGTCTGCCCTCCTCCTTCTATAAATAGGATTCTCTTGTTAGCAGAAAAGGAGAGAGAGGCCAATCTTGTATACAAAAACTCTTATACATTATCAATAAGACCTCCGCCGTGGACGTAGGGTTTGGTGCCGCCCGGATTTGGCCGAACCACGTTAAAAATACTGTCTTTCCTCCCCACTCTTCCTCCGGACCATCCCCTGTAACACTTCAAGAGTAGCATTGATTCCTGAACTCTACATCCCATTGGTTGGAGTTTGGTTCTGCACATGAATCGAATTTTGACGTCAACAGCCTCAAAGAGGCAAGATTACATTAGATAAAGAAGAAACATAGAAACAAAGGCAAGAAGCCTACAAGCCTAATACTACCATCCTGACCTGGCTAAACTAGGAAGCAAACTCCCACTAGTAGGAAGACCAACAACTCCACTCCTACAGTCTTCCCATACCTGATCGATAGTTCCTCCTAAACCAAACTCGGCGTAGCTCAAAAGGATGCCAAGAGTCCCAACAGCCATGTTGGATTCTAAGAAGGGAGTTAGGGAAGATAGTCCAAGATTAGCACAAGACTCCCCAAGATCCCACCGATGGATCCTTTGGTGAAGCCACATGCAATGGGCTATCCATGCCTCCCAACACTCTGCAACAGGCCATCTACATATCAACAACCTTCACCAGAAGCCAAGACACGAAAAATGTAGGGGGCTCATCAGCCTCTTCCATTAAATTTCTTTGAGGCAAAAGGAGAAGTCCCTCAGGGTATAAAAAGACCAGCTCAGTCCACCAAAGAATCCAAAAGATATTTGGCCAATCTTAATCTAATGGCCTAGATTCAACAAAGATGCCATGCCAACGGCCAAAAATGGCAAACAGAAAAAAGCTTGGCCTAAAGGAAAAATGAAAAGATAGACAAGAAGTCTAAAATGATAAATTTGGTCAAGCAAGAACTTTGACTGAAAATGCAAACAAAGCCTGAAAAAAATTACAACTCCTAATCCACAAAGCAAACCGAGATTTTGGGGCTTATGTTATAGGCAAAAATCGACCTTAAAAGAAAGAGATAAATTCGAGCCCAATAGAGGCTAAGTTACCTAGCTCGCTAAGGATGCTCCGTGAGAACCACCTCGCTTACTGCCAGAAAGTGACATAATGAGGTTGTCACAAGACTGGCTTGCTAAGTAGCTAACTACCCTGCCCACTCTCTTTATTCCATTATAGTGACATCGAACTCGCTATAGCAATCCTCCACACTGATCTCGAGCACAAGATAGCAAACATCTCGCACAATAAAGCTATACAAGCGGTAGACACATACAAATGTTAGTCCATAGCTGATAAGAGGGGCCCACCCTATAGAAAGTAGCCCTGTAGTAGTTGCATTACAAAAGTTTTACTATCTTTTTCATTTATTTCTTGATGTAGCACAACTATACCTTGTAATTAATGTATGTAACTCTTCTTACTCTATGTTTATTGAGTTTCTAAATGGAATGACTTCATTTTGTTTAGAAAACTATATGATTGTTGCTTAATGATCAACTTAGGAAGAGGATAGGAAAACTAAGCTATTTTATCAAGCTTTTGATAGATTGTTTTGTTGGCTGAATCTATGCTACTTAGGATACATTTATTAATCATTCCAAGGCTTCTTGTTATGATTAACAATAATTGGATGCATGTTTAGTGATCTAGGAAGCATTGGTCTTAAGTTTAGCTAGTTTCCTTGGCTGGTTGGTGTGTGTTGTAGCTGGTACTTTCTATTTGTATGTTTAAGTAATTTAGCTTAGTTTTAATTCATCCAAACCCCCCCTAAAATTAACACCTAATATCATTGATAAAATCATCCTAAAATGGTCCTTGGGTTCGACCTGGATTGCTTATGCTACAAATTAGTTTAGGTAATTCTAGTTTATAAATTACTAATTTGGTGGCCTCAACATGCTCGCATCAGTGAGTCTAGATCCTTTGGTAGAACTAGCCCTGGCTCTATATAAGGGAGAGACAATCCCTTTTAATTCTTCACTCGAGTAAACTATGAAGCCTTCTAATGAACCTCCACCATTTCTGACATTTTGGCCTTTCTTAGAGGCATGTATGGTCTACTACATAGATGACTCGGAGGACTAATCTTCCTTATTAATATGGAAGGATCTCATATGGATCCCAAATTATGTCCTCTCGGCTCCGTCGTAAGGCATTTGTTCGGCTAGCCAAGCTCTTGGGGCTTCCTGGTGTGCTTCCTTCAGGAGGAGCAAGTGGTCGAAGATGAAGGGATGGAGTTCTGCCGCTGATTGTGCACTGGAAGAAGAAAGTTATGGCGTGTAGTCTCTAATATACTGAAGTACAACCCTTTGTGGCCGATCCTTCTTCTTAGTCATAAGTTTTCCCTTTGTATTTTGTTTTAGTCTATATCCAGAGTTTTCGAATGTAAATTTGGCCTTGTTAAGGCCTTTCAATGAATAGAATATCTTTTCTGGAATTTCTATTTGTTGTTTTCATTTTCCTTTGCAAACACTTTGGTTTGAACCATTTGTGCGACGTGCACAAAGTTAGAAGGTAGCATGAGTTATGAACTGGGGTGGTATCGTGCTCGGGTCGATCCTGTGGCCAAATAAATAAACACATTAGTGTGAAAATCATAAAATAAGTTCACATGAGAGCTACAAAAGGACAAGTGAGTGATCTCGTGCTTAGGCCAATCTTGTGGCCAAATAGATAAGTGAGCATGAGAGCTGCAACTTAATTGAGTTCACATGAGAGTTGCAAAATTAGCAAGTGAGCGATCTCGTGCTCGGGCCAATCTCATGGCCAAATAGATAAGTGTGCATGAGAGCTACGACTTAATTGAGTTCACATGAGAGCTGCAAAATTAACAAGTGAGTGATCTTATGCTCGGGCTAATCTTGTGACCAAATAGATAAGTGCGTATGAGAGTTGTAACTTAATTGAGTTCGCATGAGAGCTATGAAATAATAAGTGAGCGATCTCGTGCTTAGGCCAATCTCATGGCCAAATAGATATGTATGCATGAGAGCTATGACTTAATTGAGTTTGCATTAGAGTTGCCAAATTAACAAGTGAGCGATCTTGTGGTCGGGGTGATCTCGTGGCCAAATAAAAGGGTGACCGATCTTATGGTTAGGGCGATCTTGTGCCTAAATAAAAGGGTGACTGATCTTATGGTCAGGGAGATCCTGTGCCCAAATAAAAGGGTGGTCAATCTTGTAGCTGAGGTGATCTTATGCCCAAATAAAAGGGTGACTGATCTTGTAGTCGGGATGATCTTGTGCCCAAATAAAAGGGTGAGCGATCTTATGCCCAAATAAAAAGGTGCTAGATAGGCGATTCACCTATTAGAAGAAAACTTAATATCAGTAGTTGTATTCAAAATATTTATACAATTTACAAATAAGTACCAGAGTTTAAAAGATCATCCTGATAATAGGATATTGCTCTTGCTCGGCGTCCCATCGGGATAACCTGTGTTATATCCTGGAAGGTTGCATAACGTAGTCATGTAAATGACCTCTTTTGATGAGATCCTTGATAGCATCTCTCAACGCCCAGTGCTCTGAAGTGTCATGCCCAAACTCATTGTGATATGCACAAAATTTTCCTCGATTAAGTCTGGACTTGTTGAGAGTCATCAAGGGTGGAGGCTTTCCAAAGTCCTCCCTGTCCCTTTCCATTGCAAAAATCTTGTCCTAAGTGTTTGATAGGATGCTGTAGGTGCTGTGGTGAGCTTGGAACAGGGATCATTCATCTTTGCTCCTTTTTTGCAAGCTAGCACTCAGGGTTTCCATTTCCATTCCTATGGTTACTTCTTTTCTTATTCTAAGCTGAACTACTCGTTTCAATTTTTTGTGAGCCAAAAATCTCATCACACCTAACTTGCTTCACGACCCACTTATAAAATTCACCCAGATTACTGACTAGCAATTTGTACAAACTTTTAAACAACTTTTTGTCCCTATAGAGTCCCATCGAGATGGTAGCTAGAATAGCCGCATCCAAGGGTTTCTCAACATTGTTAACTTTATGCCTAAAGCGAGTAATGTAGTCTTTTAGTGCTTCCTGCTTGCCTTGGAAGATCATAGCGAGGTGGCATCGGGGTGCGAGTTGCTTCTTCACCACCCGATACTGGTCTAGGAACTTCTCCTGACATTCCTCCCAACTGCCAATGCTGCAAGCTGGGAGGTGCCTAAACCACATTTAAGGGATTTCATCCAAAGTAGTGGGGAAGGCATGGCACTTGATCAATGGGTTACAGGCTCATAGATCCATCTAGATGTTGAACAAGTCCAGATGGTTATGTGGGTTGTTGTCTTTGTCATACAGCGGGATGGCTAGAACTTTAAGCTTGCATGGAAGAGGCTCCTCCATGATCCCTCTAGAGAAGGGGGTAGACTCCCCAATGCGACCTTGGTCATTTTGACTCTGAGGATGCTCCTCCGAATGCTTAACCCTTTGAAGGAGGTCTTCTACCAAAATGTCCAAGCCCCCTAATCTTTGGCTAAAGACTTAGTGGATCGGTTCACCATTTCAGCTATGTGGATGGCAATGCAAAGTTAGCTCCTGGTTGGCCTCATCGGATCATTCAACCTCGAGTATGACAGCCTCAGCCCATTCTTGAGCATTTTGGACTTGTGCTTGCACTAGTATCGTGATTGTTTTAGCCAGCTCTCCCATCATGTCTTCAAGTTTCTCTTGGCGTTGAAGCTAAGTCAGTGATCTATCGATGCCATTGGTGATAGGGATTGATTGTGCTAAACTGGTTGGAGGGGCACTAGTAGCTGCTTTGATGACCGGAGTAGTTGATGAGTCTATTGTCGAAACATGGCCATCTAGAGGATAGGGTTGTCCATTTGAGGCTTTAGTGGCTCTTCCCTTGGCCATTGCAGTAGGAATGAACCAGAATAGGCATGATCCCCATAGACAATGGCAAAATGTTGGTGTCGAATATTGGTAATGGTCCAAACTCTGGCCAACAGGGAATTCTTTGGGATCTCTAACCTCTAACCAGTTCAAAAATAGTAGGCCAGGAAAATAATCAAAGAAGAAGGGACGAGCAGGGAAGAAGAAACAAGGTTTAATGTGGTTCAGCCAAATCCAGATATCATTGGACCCTGCGTCCATGGTAACATGTTATTGAGGTAGTGCAGATACAAAGTTACAGCACTCAAGCTTTTTTACTTTAACAGAGTTTCTGCCTGTGTTCTCTCTCTTTTATAGAAGGCTCTCCCCTCATATTTATAAAGGATATGAGGTTATAATGATAATTATCTATGCAGTAAATCTATCACATTAGCATTTAATGTACAAGATAGAATATACA
The DNA here is from genome assembly GCA_026873985.1 of Saraca asoca. NCBI lineage: Eukaryota > Viridiplantae > Streptophyta > Magnoliopsida > Fabales > Fabaceae > Saraca > Saraca asoca. The sequence continues at coordinate 10,054 of JANHAO010006769.1, forward strand.
GACTAAATCTCCTTTTTTGACTACTGTAGATTGTCTTCTACTGGTGGGCCCTATTCAACCATTGGGACAAGACATGACTTAGTCTTCTATATGGTGAGCTTTAGGTCATAGGTTATGCTTTGTTAACTAGGTCACTTGCCTAACCCTAGGAATAGTGAGATCGAGCTCGCTCCTTCACGCTCAGGCTTGGATTGACGAGGTCGCTTTGCGATGTGACCTGACGATGAAATGACTCTGGGCACTGCTCGAGCTGGTCCTTTCATTAGTCTCGAGCTTCTCATGAGCACTTTTGGATCGAACCAATCTACATATATAACACCTATGCAGCAGACCATACACACCCTAGTGGAGAGTCAGAACACCAAAAGTAATGGACGTTTATCCAGAATCTTCATGGTTTGCTTAGTGAAGAGGTAGAAAGGATTTTCCTCTCCCTTAAATAGAGCTAAGTTTAGCTTCACCAAAGGGTCCAGATTAATTTCCCTGACCACCATCATTTATTGCCTCAAAAAAAAGATTAAGGTTGACTCACCAACAATTGGTGGACACATACCATAGGAAGCGCAGCCTAGAACAAATGAAAGACCAGTCTCAGAGAAGACTTTGACCGAATGGTAGCCGAGAGGTCTCAACTTCTAACCCACGAAGCAAGTTGAGAGTTAGGGGGCTTATGTTATATGTGAAATTTGGTTCATCCTTGATGGACCTGTAAATAGCCTAAGCACGATAAAGACCTAACTCGAAGAATACTCAGATCATTGCACCTCCAATTTGGATCGTGAAGTGACTTCCTCAGCTTGAGCTCTTTCCTAATAGAACAAGCTCAACCTTGCCATCCCAAAGATAGGCACTTCCCCAAACTAAATGATCTAGCTGGAAAGGTGCAACTAATGACCTAGGAGGTCGCTAGATAGAAGACCAATTCATGTTTTGTCTAACAGACACACGGGGCCCACCTGCAAGAGGCAATCTGTAGTAGTCGAATTATAGGATTTTATCTATCTGTCTTGTCTTACACATTAAATACTGATGTAATAGATTTACTGCATGTACAATTATAATTGTAACCTCCTCTCCTCTATAAATATAAGAAGAGCATGAACATTAAAATGGGAGGAGACACCTATATACTAAAAGTCTGTAAAGATATTCTCAGATCAATATATTACCGAGGACGTAGGGTCCGATGTCGTCTAGATTTGGTTGAACCACATTAAAAAACTTGTCATTTTGCTATTCTTCCCTTCTTCCTTGATTATTTTGCTCATTTACTACTTTTGAACTAGCTAACAGCTTGAGATCCCAAAAGAATCCCCCATTGGTTAGTGTTTGGATCAGAACCAGATTCCACTGTCAACACCTAGTTTAATAGGAATCAGTTATGACCACAATCCTTATCTATTATGTAATCCTAATCAGGGTAGGATACCTATTTGTTATATATTTACATTCAAATTGTAACTCCTTAACCATTATATTAGGTGATGAAATCATTGTACATAAGATAATAGGCACAAACAATCAATAACCAATCATCAAACACATGTACTTGGCAATTACACTAATGAATAAAAACAACCATGGACATAGGGGTCATTGGACTTTGGCTAAACCATGTTAGAAAACTCCTAGTGTCTCCCTATTTTTCCTCTCTCTCTTTTTCTATTTACATTCAACCTGCAGTTTAGGGTTCAAGACTTAGGTTGATTGGATTTTACTGTCAACATTTTAATGCTAGAATGAGGGCCTTAAATTGCATTCCCCTTGATTTTTTGATGGCTAGAGGAAGAACCACCAAGAGTTTAGATGTTGTAGCTGGTCAATCAGATGGTCATATGGAATAATAGAAGGATCCAATTTTCCCTGCAACAAGCATTTTTCATGTCCCCAACACAGGTGTTGCCGCCAACATCCCCCTAATAGCTCCACACCAACCTACTATTATTGATGGAGTACAAGCATGGCATTAGCATCATGAGGCACTTGACAACACGATGAGAGAGTTGGTTGAGGTGGTTAGAGCATTGACTTAGACGCAAGCCCATGGCCCATAAGAGTAGGTGAAGGGCATTATGCAAAGAGAACCTTTCCAACAGTCACTGGGAGGAACTCATGAAAGGAGGCTAACCAGAGAAGTACATTGGCACACTTGTTCAGCTCGCTCGACTAACTCATGATGAAGGTTAGATGTTCATCAAGCTCGTAAGGATGATGAAGGAGATCATCAGTGATGTGGGGGCTAACGTCAAGCTGAAGGCTCAAATAGGACTAATCACAAACATATCTCAGATCAAAACTTATTTGTCCATGAGTAGAGAAAACATAGAACCTCAGATAACCCCTTGCACAACAAGAAGAGGAGCCAGCCATCTTCTAGCCATCGGTCTGAGGGTCAGGACTATATAGTGGAGGAGTTACTTTAGAGGGTAGAGAAATTAGAATAATGTCCTTGTCAAGATCACTATGAGGGAAGGACACTGTTCATTAGAGAGATTGAGTAAGACCCTTTGCCTTAAAGGTCTAAAATTCCCATTATCTTGCAATATAATTCGAATAGTGACCCATACGACCACCTGGATGCATTCAATATATAGATGGATCTTCAAAAGACTAATCCATTAGTCAAGTGCCATGTCTTCCTAGCCACATTATGAGACATACCTTGAACATAGTTCAGGAAAGTGCCAGAGAAGATTTATTAACTAATACAAAGCATTAAGAAGGCAGGTCACACTGTCCTACCACCTCATAATGGTCTTTCAACAAAAAAATGAATCACTGAAACACTACATCATCTGGTTTAGGCACGAGGTCAATAATGTGGAAAATCCCTTCGATAAGAGTATCCTGACTGTGACCTTAATGGGACTCCATAAAGATGGAGAATTATATAAAAGCATATACAAGTCTTCTATGAGGGACCTGGGTAAATTTTATAAATGAGCTACCAAAGAGATCAGGTGTGAGGGGACCTTTGGCACAAAGGAGTTCGATCTGGAGGATGATTCAAATAGCTTCGACCAGAATAAAAAGAGGAGCAATGCTAGGAATGGCAAAGAGAGTCAGAATGATGGCTCTAAAAACTAGGTTGCAAAAAAGGCTAGGAACAAATGACCCCAACATCAAGGTTGCCATGATATCTATAGCATTCTATTTGACACTCAAGATAGGATATTTGCAACAAAGAAAGATAAAGAGAATTTTGGGAAAGCCTAAACCTCTGAGGACCCCCAAGACACTCAGGAACATAATCAAGTTTTGTGCCTACCACAATGAGGTCAAGCACAACACTTTCGAATACTAGGGACTCAAGGATATGATTGAGGATCAGATCAAGAGAGGTTGCTTGAGAAACTATGTGATGTAACTCATTGGATAGTGACCACAATAACCCCACCAACCAAAATAACAACAATTCCAATGCTTCTAATTCTGAAGGCCCGAATTCAGACTATATTATCGATGATCCCATACTATGCCCTATTCTCCTAGAGCTCGCAAGACCAGTGATGGGACACTAAGTCTGAACTAGGAGGGCCTACACATTATCAAGGAAGACTTGGAAATGGAGCTTATTGCTTAACAAATGGAATTGAAGTTCCACAAGCTTGGAATGTTGAACATCTTTTCAGAAGCAATCTATCACCCTTCTAATTTGGAAGTGAGCTATCACCCTCCTAATATGGAAGTAAACACTCACCCTTCTAATCCAAAAGAGGCATTCCACTTGACATACTTATAAAAACTTAGCACCACAAGTGACCTACTATTTGGCACTGCATGCAACCTATTACATGGCATTGCATGTGACCTATTATTTGGCACTGCATATGACCTACTACTCACTATCGCATGTGACCTACTACTCGGCACCACATACATGCGACCTACTACCTAGCATCGCATACATGCAACTTACTCCCTAGCACCACATTCATGCGACCAATTTGTGTTAGCCAAGGCACATTCATGCCACCTACTTAAGCAATAAGATTGCTAGCACCTGCCCAAGCAACAAGATTGGTAGCACCTACCAAAGCAAAAAGATTGCTGGCACCTGCCTACTAAGCAACACAATTGTTATGACGCAACCTACCAGAGCAACAAGATTCCTACAATGTGACCCATTGAGCAATATGATTGCTATGGAATGACCTACCACAACAACAAGATTGTTGTGGCATGACCCACTGAGCAACACAATTGATATGGAATGACCTAACTAAACAACAAGATTGTTGTCGAAGGACTTAACTCAAAAACAAGATTGTTGGCACATGACTTACTGGGCAACAAGATCGCTAGCTAAGGCATGACCTACCTGAGCACTCAACTTGGTAAGAAAATTATAAAAGAAGTCCATCAAAAACCTCATTCAAGGAGGTGAATGCACATATAAACATTCAAGAGATGAAACTTAATTATAGAAGTCTAAAGAAGTCTATGCGACGGCATGGTAGATTGAGCTTTTACTAGCAAATTGCAACTCCTTGTCTGCAAATCACACTAAGAGCTGGGGGCTAATGTTGTATGTATTTTTGGGTCCATGCAAAAAGGGCTGGAAAAAGCCCAATGGACAAGACCAACTGATAAAGGCCCAACTTAACCAGGATTGAGGCCACTAGACTAAGACATCAGGTCACCAAATGCGAGCTTAGGCCATTCGTCAACATGGATCGAAGTAGAAACCTTAAGTCATGGAAACAAGGCCTAGCTTGCAAATTGAAGCACACAACAAAGAAGATCTGTCCAGCTTCCTAGTTTAATTATAACCATAATCCTTATCTATTATGTAATCCTAATCAAGTCAGAATACGTATTTGTTATATATTTACATTCAAATTGTAACTCCCTAACCATTATATAAGGAGATGAAATCTTTGTACATAAGACAATAGGCATGGACAATCAATAATTAATCATCAAATACAGGTACTCAGCAATTGCATTGATGAATAAAAATAGCCATGGACATAGGGGTTGCTAGACTTTGGCCAAACCATGGTAAAAAATTCCTAGTGTCTTCCTGCTCTTCCTCTCTTTCACTTTCAATTTATGTTCAACCTGCAATTTGGGGTTCAAAATTTGAGTAAACTAGATTTTACCATCAACAATACTCAAATTTATCCTTTATTAAATAAATAGCCAAACAAAACTTTTATGCGAACCAACTTTAGCTAGCAATGAAATAATTTGATTTAATTATTTAGGCCTTGTCAAGACGAGATGATAGAATAGGATAAATGAACATGATGATATAGTTATAAGATAATGAACAAATAATATATAATACTATCTACTGTTTGATACAGGTAATATAAGCAATTAAATAATATAATATTATCATATCAATTGTTTGTTATCTGGTTGTAAATGATATAATAATATTAGAATTAATTGTTTAGACACAAATACCCTTACGCTTAAGATACCTATTCATTGCAAATATTTTTTTTTATTTTCTGTTATTGTAATTTTTCCAAATTTTTAAAATAAGAACATTTATTAATTTTAATTTTTAATTAAGTAAAAATTAAAAGAAATAACTTCGTCTGGGCATGAAGAAGACTTGTGTCCATATCCTATTTTTCTAATTTATAAAATTCAAGGACATTTCTTTTTATTTTAATGTTTAATTGATTAAAAATTAAAAAAAAGAGAGCTTTATATAGATAAGAGGAAGACTTGCACCCATATCCTACCTGGCAAGGGAGAGAGAAAGTATGGCCAAAGGGTAAGAAATTATTTACTCACCCTATCTTATCATAACATGTCCAAAATGGGAGGATAGATTTATATCATGTTGATTGCATAAAATACATCAACTTAATTAGATTATACTATTAGGTGTATGTACTAAAAACCAATTAAAAAGTTATAATATTTATTTATAGTATTATGTCTCCCTTGTAAGATACATCAGATTTATTCTAACAAAAGAAAAATGTTGCTAACGGATATATTTTTTATTAATTTAAAATTTAGACTTCAATGGCACCCCCTTCTTATCATGCAAACTGCCAAATTACATATACTACTATTCATTTGTACATTTGTGTTGTAATGCTCAAGTAGGATGCGTATGACATACCGTTACCCTCCCATAAAAAATGCGGTGGATATATTATGGCAAAACAAATTCACATGACTGCAAAATTAACAATTTGAATGCGTGCCCTATTTTTCTTAAGAACTGTTAAAATGTCCCACATCGATTAGTCGTAGTGTAAAAATGCTCTTTATAAGTGTTGAGCAATCCTCCGCCTTGCAAGGTACCTTTTAGGGATTGGAGTTAGGCTTGCATTTCTTAAGATGGTATCAAAGCACCATCCTTCTACTATCCACCTATAGATGTCTATTCCTGTAAACTTCACGCTCCAATTGTTGAATCCTAGGCATGAGGGTTGTATGTTAAAATGTCCCACATCGATTAGTTGTGGTGTAAAAATACTCTTTATGAGTGTTGAATAATCCTCCTCCCTATAAGTTATCTTTTAGAGATTGGAGTTTGGCTCACATTTCTTAAGAAGAACCAATCTGATTCCTAGAAAACTCCACACTCTCTAGATCTACAAGAGTGATTGAAGTTGCATAAATATATTGGTCTAAGTTGCCCATGAGACTTGAGGTGGGTGTGATATGCACCTCTCAAAAAATATTGACATGGCATCAAAGAGTGTCACTCTATGCAACGTCACCTTCATACATTTACATATTATTAGCTATAAAGTTCAAAATATATGTAACTAGATATTTTAGCCAAAATAGAAATTACAATCAATGGCACATGTTTCATTAAAATAAAAAAGAAGATGACTTAGCTCTCCACTTTGCCTTCTAAAATCCTAGTTTCTAATTTTAGTCATTAAGCTTTCCTCAACTCCCATAGAGTAAGGATAGCAGTTAACTTGTTTGCCATTCGCAGAGCAAGGATTATAGGCAATTTGTTTGCCATTCCTACAGTTTGTTTCCTTTAGGATCTTACACTATTTAAAATCTCACTAGATGCATAATCAAAAAAAATGGGGGTTGTGTTTCTGAAGTTTTAGTAGATTTCTCTTAACAAAGGCTCTTAAACATTAGGCAAAAGCATATGAAAAGATGTATTCAAAACTTATGATATATTTAGGAGATCCACATGGTCACAGGAGCAAGTGAATGCTGCTAGATAATGGAAATATGTATTGTATCATATTTAGGTTATATTAGGTAAATAGTCAAGCTAACTTAAGGTCCAGTTAAGATCTAGTTAATAGAGTCTAACTAGTATATACACATGTACTCCTATTCAAATTTGATTAATCTATATTTTTTCCTATGTTCTTATTTCTTTACGTAGTGCCAAGAGCTAGTTCAGGTTTTCTTTATTTTAAAAGAAATCCTACATTTTTCCAAACCTAGATCCCTATGTTCGGCCATATCTCCTATCTGCTTGTCCTCTCTCTTTGTTGAACTACTTTATCACCTTCCCAGTGTCAGATCGAACATCTAACCAAATCATCAAGATCGACCTTCCTCCACCAACTTACCTTTGTGTCACAATTTAGGACTTGTGACCAAATTCTATAGGCAAATGTATTGGATTCAAATGAAACTTGGCATAAAAATCAAGCATGAAGAGAAGATCGTGTGACACTAATTTGAGAGAAAATGCTCATGCAAATTATTTTTCCTTATTTTAAGGGCATTTATATAATTTTAACCAAGGTTACTTGCCCATTGTGAGTAAATAAGCAGATAGTTTTGATCCAGGTTATCAAATCGTGAATTGTGTCACAAATTGATTGGTCAATTTTTTGACTCATGAATCAAAGCAAACTATGAATCGGTAAGATTCACAAAGCAAGATGAAAATAGCATGTTTTATGCTATATATAATAAAATGTAGGCATAGATGAAAAAAAATCATAATTTAAGCTAAGTAACATCATACTTGTCTAATATATATCATATACTAAAAATTATAAATATGGAGTTTTAAAAGAGTTAAGTCATACAGATTCAAAACAAACTTAAGATAGCATAATTCACAAACAAATAACATAATAATGAAGCACTCAAGCATTCAAACTTCTTCATCTCCTCCCTCTTCAATTTCATCATCATCAATTGCCTCGTCATCATTATTAACATCTTCAATGTTGTCTTCTTCATCTTTATCAACATCTAATCTCATACTATTTTCTTCATTTTCCTTTTGCTCATCTTCAATATCACAAGCATTCCCTTCATCCTCTTTGACTTGAACAATAGATTTTTTGTTAGCTTTTTTTATTTACAATAGCAATCAAGTTCCTTAGTCCTATAATGAAAGAAGGTTTTTCATTAGTTTATTGATTCTCATATATTAATTCTAATTAAAAGAAGCAGCTAGACAAAATACTGCCTTTCCTTTTTCCATTACTAGAAGCTCTTTCATCACGATTGAAGTATTCGTGAATATCCATCCATGAATTATCTTTTGGTGAGTAAGGATTCTCTTTTTTAAGCAACCCATTCATCATCATGTTCCATATTCGATAAGCTAATAGGATCATAAGTGTCTCCCTTTTCCTCTTTTATCTTTTATCTCTTTTCAAGTTGAAGATTATACTTGATAAACACAAGTGCATTCAATTTTCATTGTGCTAAATGATTTCTTCTCTTTGAATGCACTTGGTCAAATGTGCTATAATTTTTTTCACTTCCCATAGCATTACAAGTGAGACTTAAGACTCTTATAGCCAATGTTTGTAATACCTTGCACACTCCACCAAATGATTCCCACTAAAAAGCTATGATTGAAAATTAAAAATAAATAATTACTCAATTAAAAAATGCACAAGTTATAGACTAGAAAAGAAATTAGCTTTGATTAATTATTAAAAAAAATCCATTATCTAGTTGCTTCCTATCTCAAGTTACAATTGCCATGCTCATTCCCAAAAGTCCTTGAGCTCTTGTGAATTTTTGAATTTGTTCATCAATTAGAAGTCTTTCTCTTAAGTTAGGAAACATCCCTTCAAGTGTGGTGTATAAACCTAACTTCACTTCACTATTTGCATTTAAGTTAGGGTCATAATGGTACCAAATAAGTTAAATACAAAGTTTTAATAAAGAATCAAATAGTATTATTATATTTAAATCTTTGATATAACTTACTTGGGATTAACAAAGTATGCCATCACATGGAGAGGCCTATGAAGTTGTAGGTTCAAATGAGTGTCAATAATCTTCCACACCTTTGTATACCTTTCCTCTCTATTGTCGATATTTGTAGCTATTTCTTCTCTGACTCTATCCATTGCTTCATAAATGTATGGCATAGCTGGTTTTGAGTTACCATTTACAAGTTTCATTACACTAATAAGTAGAGTTACACACTTCAAGCAATATTGGATAGAAATTCAAAACCTCTTATCTTTCAAGACACTCTCCACTATATTTTTGCTTTCTTGTCTAGTTGCATATGCATTAGTGGCCCATCTTCTTGTTGAATAGACTTCAAAGTAAGATAAGCAACTACAAATCTTGTAACTGTTGACCTTGCTAACTTTTTACCCATAGAATACTTTCTACAAAAAGTAAGCACCCAAGCATGCCTGTAAATAAAAATTATGATTTGCTTGGCCTTAGAAATTATATTATGGAAAACTAGAAGCTTGCCAATATCTTCACAAATGAAATCAGTGTAATGAGCCACACATGGGGGCCATAGTAATTTTGTTCTCTTCTTTTCGAAGTAGTGGCTAGCAACTATAAGATTCAAGGCACTATCTATCACCACTTGCCCCACATTTTCTTTCTTAATCTCTTCCATAACACCATCTAATAACTTAAACATTTTTGTGGAATCCTTGATTACATCACTAGTATCAATGGATTTTAGAAAAATGGTTGTCTTTGGACTATTGAGAAGAAAGTTAGCAAGTGACCTCCCTCTTCCATCGATCCATCTATCACACACCAAAGTACAACCATTCTTTTTCCATTTAGTTTTATATTTTTCTAAACTTGCTTGAACATTATTAACTTGATGGACTAGAAAATAACCCAAGTGTGGTGAAGACCTAGTTCAAAGAACACTCAGATTGCTACAGCTTCAGTTCACATTGTGAAGCAACTTCCCCAGCTTGAACTTGTTCCTGATAGAACAAACTCGGCCTCCCTATCCTAGAGATAGGCACTTCCCCGAGTGAGGTGTGATCAGTGACCTGAGAGCTCGTTGAATGGAAGACTAACACATGTATTTGTTAGGTTTCATGGCAGCAAGCATAATAGAAATTTTAAAAATTTTGAAAACCAGCCACGGATCCATGCATAGAATATAAACCAGTTGATTTAGAAAATTATCTTACGCATTGTATTTATTGCAGAATGTAGCAACATAGGTCATGAGTCCTTTATCGTGTTGCTATTTGATCTAAAAACTACAACACTACTGGTCACGCCTTCCTCTCCTATGATGCTACGGCTTGATGCAATGTTTTGGGCTGATCCAAAAAACATGAAATAAAGGCTACGTGTGATGCAGAATCATGAATAAGGAATAGTAGATTCGTGTCTCTATGGTATCCACATGTGAGCAAAACAAAACTCCAATTGGATGGAACTACCTCACATACTACATCTCTACTAGGAAATGTCTCTTTCTATTTTTGGGATCTCTCAATTCTTTTCTGAAGAAAACCTTTTTCCTCTCAATCAATTTGGATGCTATCAAAATTGTCGTCTCTTGATCATCTATGACACACCTCACTATTCCCTTTTATGTTATCTTATAACTCTAGGGTTTTAGTGAGAAAAGACCTAGGCCCAATTTAACTGAAAGTCCTAGTCCTAGCCCAATTGAGAGTCCTAGTCCAATAGAAAGTGTGGTAAGGCTTTTAGGCTTAAGTTATTAAAT
>JANHAO010006770.1:0-20921 GCA_026873985.1 Saraca asoca
TAAGCCTATTTATAGAGGAAGGAGTGGTTACATGCATTAATTACAAGCTACAGTTGTATCATATCAAATAAATGAGAAAAGACAAATGAAAAGACCATATTTCAACTATAGGCTATGGAAGTAGACTTCTTAGGCTGGCTCATAGGCTTGCAGATGTTTCTGTATCAAGCAAGATACTCTAGTGTCCTGAGCAAGGGTTCCTGGCCTCAGAGACGCCATGAGGGTCATCGTAGCGAGGACACGGGTGCGAGTAGGGCGATCGACTACTATGTCAGTTGATCCCAAGCCCTTATCGACGGGTCGCGTTTATCGCTGGGGTACCGCTTCGCAGACCGTACCTCGCAACGTCGTTGTGTTGTGACGAGCAAGGCAAGGCATGGCGCCTGAAATTACTTTTTCATTGTCACTTGTGGGAGAGTGGATCTTAGTCTTCGCTACACTCGAAGGCTCGCCTTTGCGAGGCTATTTTTCTGTGTATAACAATTATAAACATGCATTATATGTAAATTTTATTAGGTTTTTAACATAGTTTATATAAATTAATAAATAGCTGGTATTCATATTTTACAACAAAATTATGTATCGCAAGGATATTATTCTAGTTATAAATAAAAAAAGGAATAAAATCAAAATTAATAAATTGTAGGATGTTCATGATGTCTGGTAATAAAACAATAAGATTTTAAAGGATATGACAATTAAACATTTTCAATATCTTTATGCTCAGCCTCAAAATGTTATTTCTAATATTAACATGGATATATTTGAGGTTCTAAAGCTTTTTCATGATCATATATCCTTGTTGATTGCTTTTTACAATGAAGCTGAAATCAAAAAGATAATCTTCAAAATTAATCCTGATAAGATCCAGGGCCCTGATGGCTTTACTATGAGATTTTTCCAACATTTCTAGAAATTGGAATGGATATGGTGAATATGGTCTTATCCTTCATGAACATGGGCTTTTTACTTAAAATCATTAATCAAATGCTCATCTACCTAGTTCCTAAAGGTCAATTATAGGAATCTTATGCAAACTTTAGACCTACAAACCTTTACAATACTGCATATAAAATCTTCTCTAAGGCTTTAGTACTAAGGATGCATAAAGTACTTGAAGATGTTACATCACCATGCCAAAATGCTTTTATTAAGGAAAGGTTGATTACATCAATATTTTATTGACAACTAAGCATATTCAATATATGCAAAAGTGTAAAAGCAAGAAATATTTTTAGGCTGTAGTTAAAATAGATTTTTATCAGGCTTACAATTATTGGTCTTGGTGTTTCAGTCAACAGGTCTTAGAGTTATGGAATTTCCATCCTTATATATTTAAAGACTAATTCAATGTATAATAATTATTTTTTACAAAGTCACTATCAATGGTGATCCTACTAACAGTTTTACTCCTAATAAAGGAGTCAAACAAGGTGATCCTCTTTCACTTTATATTCTTATCTTGTGTGTCAATGTTTTATCTTGCATTTTGAACAATGCAGAAAAGGATGGTTCTATTAAAGGAATCAAAGCAAGTAGAAATGCTTCTTTTATAAATCATATTTTGTATGCTAATGATCTACTTTTATCCTTCAAAGTAATTCCAAAGGTTTGTCAAAAATTTTCCAAAATTTTAAAATCCTTTCATCTCACGTCTGGGTTGAAGGTTAATAAGCATAAGACATAGATTTGGTTTAGTCCTAGTACCCCAATATCTCATGGGAAAGCTCTAGCATATTGTCTTAGGTTTAAATTAGTTTCATCTTTTGGTAAGTATTTACGAACCTATATTAATAGTCCCCATAAAAGAAATAGCATTACAAAAAAGGTGATTAATAAAATTAATAAGAAGTTGCAAGGGTGGAAAGCTAGACTTTTATCTCAAACAAGAAGACTAATTCTGGTAAGTCTATTCTTCAAAATGTACCTATGTGTCACATGTCCACAATGAAGTTTTCCAAAAACAAAAATATCTTGATCAATTGGAGGCTTGTATTAGGAAACTTTGGTGGCTTGACTTTGGAACTCAAAGGAAAGTGCATCTTATAGTTTGGAATAATCTCTCTTTACTTATGTTCTATGATGGTCTGAGTTTTCTTAAACTTGAACCTTTCTATCAAGCTATGTTAGCTAAATAGATTTGGAGAGTTTTTTCAAATTCAAATCCTTTGATCAACAAAGTTATAACTCAGAAATATGGTAAAGGATGTCTAGAAAGCATTACCAATGGACACATAAATGCAAGCTAGAGATGGAGGGGCATTCAATCTACTACATAACTTATCATAGACAGAATTTGGTGGCTAATTGGATTAGGAAAAGATTTTAAACTTAGAACTAAGTTTTGGTGGATGGTTGCCAACCCTATTCCTGATCAGTTACAAATAGTCCAAGATCTCATAGTAGAGCATGTAGGGAAATGGTGTTCTCAAAAAATTGCTTCAACATATGATTATTAAAGTAACAAGTTAATTTTTCAAACCCTTTTGTCTTATTATAGGGCTACCGAGTGGTCAACGTGGACAAGATCATCCCAAGGCTCTTATTCTATTAACTCAGGCTACCAATTTTTCTTACATCAGTAGATTCTTACATCCCACAATGATGCTTTCCTCTAACATACACTTTGGAAATCACCTTTACCTAAAGGGTCTTCATGTTTGTACGGAAAGTCTACCATAATATTTTTCCTTGTAAAACAATCTTGAGAGACAAAAATATACAGATTTATGCCCCCTGTTCCTTCTGTAACAAGGAAGATATTGTGAGTACTATATTTTTATCTTAATATTTTACTATATAGGGTATTTTGGTCATTCTGTATTTACCCACTGTTAAATTAATATATGGTTGCCAAAGCTCATTTAGGAGTTTATAGCAGTTACCTCTCCTTTCTCTTAACTTGGTATCAGAGCTCATTTGAACCCTAAGGAAAGAAAATTTAAATTTCTAGACTCTAATTCTTCCTTCTCCTTTCTTTTTTTTTTCTTTTTTTTATTTTTTATTATGAGTACTTCATGACTCTACTAATTTTGGAGGAGCCAAACTAAGGTTGGTGGTTTCTCTAGTGACCCACAGGAAGCTAATGGCCAAAAGTTTACTAGTGAGGGTGTCAAAGGCTTTTATGACATTGGAACTGACTAGTAAAGGTGTTTTCTGATGTGTTTCAGTTGGGCTATTCCTAGGACTATTTCTAATTCATTTTCCTTGTTGATTTTGGCTATTTTCTAGTGCTTTTCTCAGTATTTATGAGATATTTTACATGATTTTGTTATGGGTTATTGATCAAAATCAATTTCTTCTTCTACTTGCTACTTTATCATTATTTGGATACCATTTTGGTCTAATTTTTTGAAAGGGTTTTGTTATTGTCTATTGTTTATTTGATTAGTTGGTGTTGTAATTTTTGGGTTTAAAACAAAAAAAAGGTCATGGTTGAACATATAGATGATATTGTTATTGAAACAGAGAGAAATAAAAAAGGGATGTCTACTGAAGGGAAAGGTATTAGTAATTGAGGTGTAATTATTAAATTTCTATATGCCTCTATAAGAATAACTAATAAAAAGTTAGGTGGAAACAATTATACTCAATGGAGGCAAGCTATCAAACTGTATTTTACTAGGATACAAAAGATGAATCATCTCATTAAGAAAGCACAAACTAACAATAAAAAAGAGAAATATGAGGGCTAATGATGAAGTATAGTTGCCTATTGTCCTTGGTCAAGCGAACCTTGACTCCTAAAATAGATTATTTGAATACCAACTTTGAAATTATTAAAAAGTTGTGGGATTACTTTAAGTTCCTATATGTTAGAAATGATAGCTTATCTCACATGTATGAGGTTTGACATGATTATTTTCAAGCTAACCAAAGAGAGGATACTCTTGTTGATTATTTTACTAAGTTCAACTAGCTACATAGTGAGATGAGTATGCTATTTCTAACCAAAAGACATGCCCAAAGAGGTCTAAGGGAAGTGGGAACAACTAGCTATTATGTTTTTCTTTATAGGTTGAGGCTTGAGTATAATGCAATTCATTCTCAAATTCTTAATAGTATTATTATTGTTTGACACTTAGAGATGTATTTGCTAGACTTATATGTGCGTTATGAGAGAGATCTAGGCTCTCTCAACCCCTGAATTTGCAAAACATCATCAAGAAACTTACTCACCTAGAGTTAATAAGTAGGTTATGCATCCTTTAGAACTTGTCCATTTAGATGTTTGGGGTCCCTGTCCAATTGCATCTAAATCTGGATTTTAGTATTTTATGACTTTTGTTGATGATTGTACATGTGAAACTTGGTTATACCTAATGAAAAATCATTTTGAGTTATTTTCTATCTTTAATGCCTTTTATTCTAAGGTGATAACACAATTTAATACTTCTATTTGTATTTTACATAGTGATAATGCAAAAGGAATATATTTCTGGCTCTTTTTGTTCTTATATGACTAAAAATGGAATGCTACATCAATTCTCATGTGTTTATACACCACAACAAAATGGTGTGACTAAAAGAAAAAATAGACATCTAATGGAAGAAGTTTGTGCTTTCATGTTTCATATGAAGGTTCATAAGACATTTTGGACAAATGTTATATCTATTGTTGGCATCCTTATCAATAGAATGCCTTCTTCTATTTTGAATAGTCAAGTACCTCACTCTACTTTGTTCCACTCCTAACCTTAGTTTACTCTTCCTCCTCATGTTTTTTGTTGTATTTGTTTTGTTCAAGATGTTAGACCACAAACTTCTAAACTTGACCCTCGTGCCTTAAAATGCATCTTCTTGGATTATCGTCATCATCAAAAAGATTATAGGTGTTTTTGCCTTGAATTGAGTTGTTATTTGGTTTCTACTGATGTCACCTTTTTTTAATCTACACCTTACTTTGCTTCTAACCTCCTTCCCCTACTTCCGATCTTGACCTTGATAATGATTTTCTAGTTATAGGGTTCAGTATCTTGTGGTTAATAAGTTACCCACACAAGCTACCACTATTAAAACCAACCTTGAATCACCACTTCTCCATGTTCATCTTCCTATTACATAGGTGTGCTCTTACTAAAATATGCCAATTCAATTAGTTATTAATCAATAAGCGGAGATTCATGGCTCATCACCTTCACCACATGTTTTGTCTTCAGATCCAAACCCCACACTTAGCCTACCTATTGCTCTTCGAAAAGTTTAACACAGTTGCACCTATCCTATTTCCTCTTTAGTTACCTATGACCATATTTCACCTATTTCCAAGTCTTTTATGGCTCTTCTTGATGTTATTACAATTCCTAAAAATGTGTCTAAGGCATTATCTCATCTTGGGTGAAGGATGGTAATGAAAGAAGAAATGTTTACTCTCAGACAAAACTAGACTCGGGATCTTACTTGTGTACCTTTAGGAAAACATTCAATTGGATGCAAATGGGTTTTCACTATTAAAATGGACCCAAATAGGTCAGTGGCCTTTTTGAGAGTACGATTGGTTGACAACGGTTTTGCCCAAACTAATAGTGTGGATTATTCCAAAAATTTCTCTCCTGTATGTAAACTTGTATCTGTTCACCTTCTTATTTCCCTAGTCACCTCTAACCATTGGCCTCTTCATCAGTTAGATGTTAAGAATGTTTTTTTACATGGGGATCTATGGGAGGAAGTTTATATGGAGCAACCACCTAGATTTGTTAATTAAGGGGGAGTTTAGGAAATTTTGTAAACTTTATAAGCCTCTATATAAGTTGAAGCAATCCCTGCATGCATGGTTTGGACTATTTAATGATGTGATGACTAAATTTAGATACACAAAAGTAATTATGATCACTTGGTGTTCTTTAAACAATTTGAAATTGGGTGTATATTATTGGTTGTATATGTAGATAACATTGTGATAACCGAGAGCAATGCTTCAAGTATTATAGAATTATAGAGCTTCCTTCAATCCAAGTTTCAAACTAAGAACTTAGGTTAATTAAAGTATTTTTTGAGTATTGAGGTGACCAAGAGTAAAAATGATATGTTTCTCTCACAAAGAAAGTATGTCCTAGATCTTTTAGTAATGTTGGGATGTTTGAAACTAGACCATGTGATGCTCCCATGGTTCCAAATAAACAATTGCCTGCAAAAGATGATGAAATTCTTGAAGACCCTAAGAGATTTAGAAAGATGGTTGGTAAGAATAATTATCTTATAGTGACACGCCCAGGTATTGCATTCCTAGTGAGTTTAGTAAGCCAATTCTTGACCTAACCAAGGACCACAGATTAGGATGCAATTCTCCATATTCTAAGATACCTGAAGGGAGTAGTAAGAAGAGGGATTGTCTAAAGTGATCATGGTTATTGTAAGATCGAAGGCTTCACTGACGAAAATTGGGCAAAAAGTTCGATGGATAGAAGGTTAACTTCTAGGTATTGTGTCTTTGTTGACGGAAACTTGGTCTCATGGAAAAGCAAGAAACAAAATGTAGTTGCAAGATTAAGGGCAAAATTCTAGTATAAAACAATGGCTCAAGCTATATGTGAACTTATGTGGCTTCATCATCTGCTAGATGAATTGGGATTTAAAAGTAATCTCCTTATGCAACTATGGTGTGATAGCCAAGTAGCAATCCATATGGCATCCAATCCAATGTTTCATGAGAGGACTAAACATATAGAGGCTAATGGCCACTTCATTCGGGAAAAGATCTAATAGGTTTGATTTCTACTCATCATGTGAAGACTGGAAAATAATTTGCAGATGTTTATACTAAAGCCTTGAATGGAATTAGGTTGAGTATATTTGTAACAAGCTAGACATAATTGATATCTATACGCCAACTTGAGAAGGAATGTTGTGAGTAATATATTTCTATCTTAGTATTTTAATGTGTAGGATATTTTGATCATTTTGTATTTATCCAATGTTAAATTAATATATAGTTGCCAAAGCTCATTTAGAAGTTTATGGCACTCATCTCTTCTTTCTCTTCAGTGAAGATGAATCCATCACTCATTTATTCTACAGTGCCCATTTTCACAGGCCATATTGTTTGGTTCTGACCTATCTACAGGGGTGGAGGCCATTTACTCTTAAAATGTTGTACATTGGATAAAAGTTGTTTGCGAATGGATTAAATTTTCCACATTAACATACACAGTTTACATGTCCATTAGTGATAATTTTATATGCCATCTTGTATATGAGGAATCATGTAGTTTTTCATTCTGCAAAACCTGATCCTTTAAACACATTGGCTTTAATCAGATCCTGGTTGAAGTAGTATATTTTGAATGATCAAAAGGCAAAATTGCAATCTGCCACATCATATGACTGCTCTGCAACTAATTCTGGTGTCATTGCTCATTCTACATCATTCTCTAGTTCAATTTATTCTGAGATGGTTGCTCTTAATGATGGTATTACAAATGTTGGCTTCACAAATCTTGATGTTGCTAATGTTGGATCTGGTCCTAATATTACAAATCTTAGTGTTGCTTCCATTGCTAATGTTAGGGCTGGTTCTGCTCTGTCCAATCATGTTGGGCAGTTTATTCTTCAGTCTGCTATTACTAACCAGGTTGAATATTCTCCTTAAGTGCTTCCATCTATGTTCTATCGGTAATTAAGGATCAGATGTTTTGTCATATGTGGTATCTAAATATCAGTCATGGAAGATATATAGGTATATAATATTCATATTCTCTTCACTATTCATGTAATATTTCAACGTAGAGATGCAATTTAATTTACGATTGTCACTTTTAAAATTACATATAAACAATGTGAAAATAAATAAATTACATGTGATAAATTTAAATGTCCTTTAAAAAAACTTAATTCTACTCGTAAGTTTTATAGTATTAATTTTTAAGTTCTTTCCTATAATCTTCTTGTTTCCATTGTGGTCTTCTGATTTCATAGGACATTCAAGGTCATTACTTCCTTCCAGGAATATATTTAGTTACGGCTATTTTTCATACTATTTACCACATTTTATATAGCTAAATTTTTACCCAAAATATTTATATTATCTATTTATTAGTTAACAAAAGTTTTAATTCTTATAATTTTATTAAATTTGTAATTTAATGTTTATAGTTTTATTTTATGTAATTACACTTTAAAATTTAAAATAATTTGTAATTAAATTTTCACCGTCAACTTGTATTAAATTCAAATAATATGGTAACTTAGAATTCAATTAGGATTCATTTTTTCAACTCTTTAATCATTTTTCATTAATGATTTCAAAAAAAAAAGAAAGAAACTTAACATTATTAATCCTTATTAACATAAAGATTCCTTAATAATGAATGTAATTTTTTTATATGCTAGATAAAAGTTAATAAATGAATTGTAATAAAGTAAACATAATAAGTTAATAAAAGTAAAATGTCAATATATAATTGCACAAACAGATAGTACTCTATTAATTAAATTTAACCTCAGTTGATAATAACGATTTAATTATAAATAATTTTAAATTTTAAGATATAATTACATAAAATAAAAATACAGGAACTAAATTATAATTTTAGTGAATTATAAAGATTAAAACCACTATTAACAATATATTTATTCTCTTAAAAAACTTTAAACTTTCACAGTTTTTTAGTCACAGGAGGATTTTTTTTTTTTGGATGAAAAGTTTAATGGGACAAGTTATTCCACTTCAAGATCAGCCTCTTTGAATGCTTGCAATGATATTTACAAATTAATTAACTCTTTGAAATTATTGGTAGTATAATTCAAACCTAAAATATGGATAATCGAAAATAACAACCTCATACACTGAGCCAATCCAAAAAGTTATAATAAGAATTTAAATATAAGAAATTAATAAATTACTCAAATTTCTCATATAGCATTAGTGACTCTTTTTCTAAACTACAACTAGCTACAGAGTCAATTACTGAAAATACGCCCATGGTATCTTATTGGATAGTCACATCTTTCAAAATTTATGTAATATTTTGCTAAAGCAAAGATACAAAGAAGACCTAGAATGACTCATCAAAAAGCTTTTCAGTTTTCTAATTAATAAGCTGTTATGAACCTTTATCCCCTCAATTTTCTGCTAGAAACTAGGGTGGCTTGACAGTGATGCTCTACTAATTAACTCTAATTAAACAAGAACGGGTTATCCACCCTTCACTTTTCTATCATTTTTCTATTGCCCCCACTAGTTATCCCTCCCCCCCCCCCCCAACATATATTCAAATGCTTTGTGCTTTAACGCCCAATTAGATTGTGAAACAGTGCTAACTACCTTTATAGCCACAAAACAATATATACATTTGGCCAGCTTCTTATCACGAGATTGTAAGTTCAAATATTTTTAATAGTGTTTTTTAAGTAATCATTTATAATTTTAATAAGTGTTTCGGTGGATAAATTCTTAAAATAAGAATGATTTTTTTTCCAATTTATTATCAATATGTATTTGTTAAAAATATTAGAGAATTACTCAATTCTTAAATTATAAAAAATAACAAAATATTAAAATCTAGATTAGTATTTGTAATACTGAAGAAAATAAATAAACAGATTTATTGTCCGTACTTGAAAATATGATTGAAAAATTAGTCAATTTTTGAATTACGAAAAAGAATAACATATAAAAGTCTTTGTTAATATTTTCACTATATATTGAACAAATAAATATTCGGATTCTTAGTCAATTCTTGGATTACGTAGAAGAATAATATATAAAAGCCTCTGATAGTGTTTGCATTAGTGAAGAAATAAATATAGTTTACCAAAATAATCTTAAAAAACACATAGCTTACGTTGTAGTATTTGTTTTTCATCTTCGCTAATAAATAAATATTCAGATTCGAATGATTAGGAAATTAGTCACTTCTTGATACCATATGATGAGAAAATTTGGAAAATATGATATAGAAGTATGTTGAAATAATTTAATATAAAAAAAGTAAAAAAATAATGTGATACAAATATTTAATATGGTTCAATTTTTTACTTATTTCACGGGTAAAGATAAAAAATAAATTTATTAAATAGATAGGAAAGAGAATACAAATGACATAATAATTTTCAAATTTACATCTCAATTACATCTTAAAAAATCTTATAATATTATATATTCTTTATTCTTAATAATCGTCACAAAAGAGTAAGAATTAATCATAGAAATTTCAAGTAAGTTTCATGGCGATCACAAAAACAAACTCTCTCTCATACCTCCTAATCAAATCTTATATAATACAAGTATTTATAAATCAAAATCTAATCAAATAATAAGTTCAACTTGATTATAATATTAAATATTATGATATATGTAATTTAATTTAAGATCTTATCTAAACAAAATTCAAATTTGAATAAGATAAAGTTACAAATAAGAAATTTATCCCATTTTAAAAAATAGAATTTGGATCAAAATCCCAGCAATATCATTTAGAACATTGTTCCAAAAAAATATGTAGAAAATGATTTTAAAAAAAAAAATTGTAATTGACATGCCTGATCAGCAGCATTCACTTGTCCAAATTAATTAAGGCCGGCCCCATGATCAAACGACTAATAATGGATTATTTGCACAAAACATTAGTCAGGCTTAGTCATTATATATATTGTTAATTATCATATTCATATATATCAAGTCCATCATAAACTGGAGAATGAAAACAATGCGAGTCTCTTTAATTACATATATTATAAGACTTGACTATGTGGTCTAATGTGTCACTGAAATGGACCAGCTGATGTGGAAATAATTAAAAATCTCATGTTTGTTTTTAATTAACTTTTAAATTAAATAATGAATTAATTACCCATCATAAGCTCCATTATAATGGGATGAATATTTATATAGATATCAAACTTATGCTATAACATTAGTTACGAATATCATTTAAAATTTCAAATCAGGTAAAAAAGAATAATAGTTTTAATATGAAAGGCCAAGTTAGCCATTAAAATTGTAGGCTAAAATTTTTATATCTATCAATGAGTCTTAAAATGGGAATTAATTTTAACCTTTTTAATTTCATAGATTTCTCACAAGAGGAAAAGGATTCTAAATAGGACAATACTTACCATATGATTTTTAGATACAAAGTATGTTATATTTTAATAGTATGGGTCGCAATACAAATATAATGAAATTACACTTAAAAAGTATATTATGTTTATCTCTTTAATTATATGTTACATCAAAAACGAAAAATAATATAATAAAATTAAATTTCAAAATATGTGGCTCATAATATAAATATAAAGAGCTTCTTAGATAAACAGTACCTAGCATAAGCAGCTCTTATTGTTGGACATCAAAATTATAAAAGACTTTGGGAGCATATTTCGTCAGACTAACAAATAAATTTAAAAAATAAAGAAAAATAATTATAGCATCTTATTAATGGTGTGTGTGGAGATTTGAGACCTTCAATTGCCGGCATGAATACCATGTTCATAATGCACAATGATCTATCTATCTTGAAGATATGTGTCAAGTGGCCGGTATCGAAATAGTAAAGATGTTTGGGAGTTCGTTTTTCCGTCACCTAGCAGAGATTTTTTTGCATGCAAAATAGATGAGTCTACCCTAAAGAAGCGTATCTTTTATATAGCATCTTCAGTGGACCAATTAAACCTTACGACAGGTATATTTAATTTAAGATTTATTGCTTCTGTTATATTTAATATTTATAAGTAATTTCCTAATGTATTTGGAGTTAATATGTTTTCAGAAAATGTTTGAATTTTAAATTGTAATATAATATTTTTCAATTGTGATAATTTGTTTCATATAACGAGATCTAATCAAATGATCATAGTAGAGATATATTCCCCTCAGCACTTTTCAAAATATTTGTTAAGAGTGTTGATATTTTCTTACTATAATTTAATTAAATCATATATTATTGGATTAAATAAATATTATAATAACTAATTATTATGAGTCAATTAATTATATAATCAAATTATTATATTTATAATAATACCTAGGTCATTGATGGACATTAATAGTATGAGTCTTATCACTGAGCCAATAATGATAAGTTAGTTGGCTAAGTAGAGTTACAATAAAACAGATTCTTAGTTATACCCTAGTAGAGCTATAATTGTCCTCTTGAAATTTTAGATATAATTTTTTCTCCCTTTTTTCTATTAGGATTATAAGGAGTGAATATGTTAAATGAGTGCTTTGTTGTTATGGATTCTCATATAATATCATATACGATCTTATCATTATTAACTAAATTTATATGTACAAATATGATGCATTATAATATGATTCAATAAATCTATTGATTTGACTATTATAATTTATCTTTTTTTAAAACAATTGGCATCAGAGTCAAATTTTCCCTTTCATGTTACAAAAGCTCAAATTTGTGGAGATTTATTTTTATAATTTTATATAATCTATAATTTATGATGTAAAGTCATTATAGATTTGACAACATGAGATTTATTTATATTTTGGCTTAATGGATTTTTAAATTAGTTGCTAATTTTTTTATAAATCTTTTTGAGGTGAAATCATGAATTAATGTAACTTGAATTTTTTTTTCTAAAAAATTCAATTCATAAATTTGAGAGATTTAAAGAATTTTTTTTAAATTAATTTATGATTGCATCTTAAGAGTCTACAATGTATAAAAGGCACAAATCAATTTGAATAAATGCTATTGAAAAGATGAATTTTCAAAATTTTATATATCTACTTAAACAGAAAGTTTCTTTTTTAAAAATTTGTTCAATTATAATGTATTCATTCAAATTGATTGAAATTTAATTAATAGAATAATGAACTAGACAAAAACCCTCAATCAATTTTGAAAAACCTAAATTGTTATAGCATCAATCCTCAAATTCTTGAAAGAAATTTTTTTAAAAAAACTTGAATTAATTTAAGTTTTTCCAATTGCACAAACAAGTGACAATTTTGTAAAATTGATGGAGGGTTTGGATGGAGAATGATATGGACAAAGAAACTCATGTAAAAATTTTGTAAAATATATATATATATATATATATATAGTTGAATTGAAGGAATTTACAAATCAAGTCAGATATGATTATAGAATTGACTACTCATGCTAATAATGTGTGGAGCCATGTGCCACCACAAAGGTGGTAGGTGCCAATAAAAATTATACCTCTATACTCTATTCTTTGAACTCTTTTTGTGATAATTTTTTCAGGTTTTTCTAAAAATAAAAATATTATATTTATTTTTTATCTAATTTTTTTTAGTAATTATTTAATGTTATTTGGGCCTAAAAATTTTATTATGTGTTTGTTATATACTGGACTACTATTTGTAGTTTTTTCAAGATTTTCTAGAAATAAAAATATTTTATATAATTATTGTCCTATTTATTTGAGTATTAATTTCATATTTTTTGGACATGAAAAATTTATTGTGATTATTACATATTATACTATTATATGTAATTTTTCTGGATTGATTTTTTTTTTTTTGCTCATTTAAATATTTTCTAGATTATTGTGTGTAATTTGTAAATTTATATATGAATCAATTTTGCTCATATTATGCCATGAAATTTTGTGCAATTGCGTATTCACCTATCGTGGGACCAGTTGCATAAAACTTTGCTGAAATTAAATTTTGGCATTATATTTAGGATAGAGTTATATTAGTAATATATATGCCCCAACGATGTAATGTTATTAATATAGTTTCTTAGTAATAATGTGAATGTTATGATTGCTTGTCATATTCTTAAAATTTTAAATACCATATTGGTGTTAAGTTTTAAGAATGTAATATTCAATCTCTATATTATATTATGAAGCCTTAAATGTCCTATTGGTGTTAGGCTTCATAATATAATATTGTTTGGAATTACATAGTTATCGAGGAAGCCTTAAATGTCCTATTGGTGTTAGGCTTCATAATATAATATTGTTTGGAATTACATAGTTATCGAGGAAATATCATAGCATGGCTATATGCTAAACATTTAATTTTGAAAATTTATGATAAATTTCATAAATTGTTATTTCCTCAATTTTTTATTATCTAAGTAATTTATTACCATGAAAATGGTAAATGGGACTAGTTATGAGAACTGGACTGAAAGGAAGATATCTAGTCTAAATTACTGATATCATATTTGGCAATCACCAGATTTCATACTTGGCATGGAGAGAGAGAGTCAAAGATAGATGATGACTCTACTACTGTAAAATGGCTTTTCATGAAAAGTGAGTACATTCTAATAAAGTGCACTTGATGGTTACGATGTATACTAAGGATAAGATTATCATGAAAAACATTGTTAACTCTCCAAATGCCAAAGTGATTATGGATTTTGTAGCTAATAAGTTTATAAAGTTCGATAAAGTTAAAAAAAAATATTATCTCTTATTACTGGATAAAATTGTTTAGGATGGTGTTAGTAAAATTAGTAAACATATCATGGAACCAGTATACTATAATGATTGCTCATGGGCATGAAAGTGGACGTAGAAATTAGTCATTTGATTTAGCATATTTAGAGTCTCTTCCAGTTAAAACTGATGTTCTTTAGACATCATATCACACCCAAGGGGGTGAGTAAACTTTCAATACAATGACTTCTATAGTTAGTCAAGTGGAAGGTGACATGAAAAATTGAAGGATCTTTTTGCTCACTTTGTTTCATACAGATCGAGTGCTAAGTGTGAAAATAAATCACACCTAAAGGAACCTAATTTTGAAAAACAAGAAAGCTAATTTAAGTGTATTTCACAATAAATCAAGATGTTTCATTGGCTCCAATGAGATGTTCTGTCAAACACTTGGTGGTTAGATAGAAGTGCAATCATTTGCATTACAAATTTATTATAAGCATTAAGAAACAAAAGGAAGCCAAGTGATAAAAGCCAATAATCAGACTAGAAATGGTGGGAAAATGTAAAATAAATATGTAGGAGTAGTTGTCATTTAGAAATTAGAGAGTTAGTTAGTTAAATACTATGGTTGGATACAAAAGTGTTATAATTAATGTGGGATCCTCAATGCTATGGAATAGGTGTCTAAGTGATATCTCCACAAAAGGATGAGGTGATTGATAAAAGAAGAGATTCTTCATGACTTAAACTTATCCTTTTTTATGTGTATTGATTACATCAAGGGAGATACTCCCTGCCATAGTTAATGGACTAAAATGATGGATGTATTGGAATTAATTCACAATAATGTAGGTGAATTAATTACACCAAGTGCTATGGGTAAATACTAATATTTCACCTTTGTTAATGATTGTTCAAATTCTAGTTAGGTGGAAATATGCATTGAGATGTTAGAATCCTTAAATTCTTTTAAAAAATGATAAGAAAATCAAGTGTATTAGTTTTGATAAAGGTGGTGAATGTTATGAAGATATAATAAACTAATGTAAATTTTGATTCTTTTGCAAGATATCTCCAAGATTGTGAATTTTTTTAGGCTAACAACCTTATAATTAGAATGCCCAAATAGGATTGGATCATAAGAAGTTGAATTACATGCTCATGGACATGATTGAATGCATATTGGTGCATTCAATTTTACTAGACTTTGTATAGGATGATGCTTTAAAGACCACAATGTATATTCTAAATCAAGTCCTTGACAAGTCTGTATTTAAAACCCTATATGATTTATTGTTGTCACACCCCGACCCATAAAACGTAATCGGTGTAGAAACCTACTACAAGCCTGACTATGCAAAATGACATACCAAGACATACAATTACACCAATACACAATTAAATATGCACATATCCATTTCTACCAAAAATCTGGCAGAGTTTCCACTATTTTTCGGATGACCAAGCACAAAACCTATACAATAACAAAAGGGTTATACACCCACCACAACCTATACAATGATACAAAATAACAATAACCTAAAACAACACAGTTTGTATCTTACTGGGCATCCAGCAACCATATACTTGCAAATGCAATCCTACCAACTGCCATTAATTTTCACCATTCATATACCTTTATACCCCGCATGAATAATCCACTTGATCAAGGAGTAGATCCTGTATCAATGTGAAGTAGAGGAACAATAGGTGTATCTTGGGGCTCTGAAAAATATTGAAAGAAAGGAGTGAGTTTTATAAAAACTTGGTGAATAGACAATCCCAAAAAAATTAAAACCTCATTTATAAACCATTTTTGAAAGTATATATAGCTGTGAAAATAAGCTTACCCGCTTAAACATAAAAATCCCACAATAAGTTTGAAGCTTTAATCATCAAGAAAGTAAGTAGTTGAAAATGTAATATTCAATAACATGAAAATAAGCATCAAAACATGCAACTATGAAACATATATTCATGATGGAGTAAATATGAGAGAAAGTCAATAAACTTTCTAAAATATGTATATCAATGCTCAATTACTTAAAACATTTAACTAGAATCCCATATAAAAATCTCCAAAGGTAACCATACATCATAAACATAACATCATAACATCACCCCAATCCATCCAACACGCTTATAACCATCATCATAATCCATCCATCTCGCTTGTAAAATATTCTATTCATAAGTGCACTTGAGGATACCAATAGATTTCCAATAGGTCCCAAGACTTCAATAAAACATTTCCACATTCATGCTTCATATAATAAAATGAGATCACTCATTCCAATAACATAAGTCAAGGTAAAATGCATAATCTCATCAAGGCAAATCATTTTCATATAAATATACAACATACAATTAATCTTTTTGAAACAAGGTAACACAAGAAAATTCTATCCTTTATAAATCGTAATATTTCATATCATAAAATCATTTCATAATGCAAATGAGATTTATGATAAATGTAGGATTATCCACTCACCTTAGATACTCCTTAGAATGGTCTAATTGTCCCTTAAGATGCTAAATCAATCCACTTGGAGAAATCAAGTTATTCAACCTAGATAGGTATAATCAATGTTAAAATTAGCATTTAAGCTTAGATTAAAGATTCTCTAGCTAAACACACCATCCAACCTTAATATTAAACTTCAATATCTAAAGCTAAAATTCTCAAATTGATCATAAAGATACCTATTTGGAAAATCAGCTGGAACTCCAATAATTGAATGTCAATGTGCTTGATCCTTCAATAGAAACTTCACTAAAGCAAAATAATGCAAAACAACAAGGAAAATTTTAATTTCTTTTCAGCTAGCACAGTAAGGGTTTCAAATAGGATTTCTTGAAACTTGATATAAAATTGCTATAAAATAAATCTTTTGTTTTAGGATTACTCAGCATCATCCAAAGTGTAGGTAGGTAAGTTGGTGCTGATGAGCCAATCCACAGCTTCGTCAAACAGTATGCCGATGGAAAGGAGAAAGCTACTAGCTGGGTTAAATCAATGCTAGAGAGATATGCTAGGGAAAAGAAATGAAGGCTAATGGTGGCCGGAGCTCATTGTAGCTTGCCAAGCCGAACAAGAAGAGGGACACCAGTGCTTTAAGCTGCAGCAACCGTAGAGAACTTTGGCTGAGTTGCAACACACACCAGGAAGAGAGGAAGCACCGGAGAAAAAGCTAAACAGAGGTCAAATAGCGACGAACTAAGGTATATCACTAGAGAAAAGAATAGCAACGCAGCAAGGGGCTTCTGGCCTGAGGAAAAAGAAAAAGAAGTTGTTGAAAAAAAAATATACTAAAACTAAAATGGAAAAATGTACTTTGACCCCATTGACTTTTCATCATCTTCAAATAGGTCTTTTTGGAAAAAGGAAAATTTTCATTTTAGCCCCAACAAGAAATATCAAAATTTCACTTTCGTCCCTTTGAAGTTAGTTTCTATTTATTTTTATCATTTTATTTTTAAGGTATTACAATTGTATAGGGCAAAGCCTACTCTTAGGCATTTCCATGTTTGGGGTTGTAAAGCTAAAGTGAAGTCACATGATTCATTTGTTATGTAACTTGATCCAAATACTATATTGATGCTCACTTTGTTGGATATTGTAGCAACTGCAGAAGTAGTAGATTTTATTGTCCAACCTAATCTAGTAAGGTAATTAAAGCACCCTGTTCTATTTATTTTAAGGATTGATTGAACAATAAGAGTCTAAGACCATGAAACATCTCTCAGAATGATATAATTTGTTATTCCACTAGCACCATTACTGGTTGAAAATAAACCAAATAGATACAGAAGATGATCCAATATAACATATGATAAAATCAATGGTAAAAATTGGAAAGTTTCATACTTTGTTAGTTGTAGAAAAGAACCAAAGACTGTAAATAAATTACCCTGAGGAAACTCTAGATAGTTCGCATATCAGAAGTTACTGATGACTATGTGGTACACCTGGAGAAGCACGAATTTGATCAATAATGGTAATGATCTCACCAATTTTATCAAAAAGCCATTTCAAATTCTAATTCTTTTGAATGGATAAAAGCTATAAATGTTAGATTGCTTTGATGATGCATAATGATGTGTGAGATCATATAGAATTATCTACTAGTTGCAAATCTATGTAAAAGGGTTTTTAAAACTAAAGGATACTCAAAAGAGTGATTAAGTGATATGAGCTCATATTAATGGCAAAGGGCCATATTTAGAAAGAAGGCTTTGATAGTAGAATATTTTCTTATCTATTTTAATTGAAGATTCATTTCAAGTTTTATGGCACTGGTGGCTCATTTTAACTTGGAGCTTCACTAGATGCATGATAGCCTTCTTGAATGGTGATTAGCCTGAAACTATTTGTGTGAACTAACCAGATGAATTCAAAGAGAAAAGTCAAGAACTCTTAGTGTGTAAATTGAAATGTTTCATAAATATAATTTGAATAAAATGTCTAGATAACGATATTTTAAAGTTATTGACATTATTGTTTCTCTTAAGCTGAAGGAGAATGATGTAGACTATGTGTTTGTTTTAAGTTGGGTACAGGCATATTTGTAATTATAGTCTCATATAGATGATATTCTCCTTGAGAATAATGTTATGAGCTCTATAATTGAGATAAAATATATACTATCTATATAATTTAGATATGAAGGATCTTAATAATGGCTCTTTTGTATAAGGCATATGGATCCATCATGATAGATTCCAAGGTCTTTTTGCTTGTCTCAAAGGTTATATATTGAAAAGATGCTCGATAAGTTTAATATATTTTATATATTCTCCAAGTATCGCACCCTTCTAGAGGGATAAGATTTTTTTTTAACATCTATTATTCTTAAAATAATGTAAAGATTAAAATAGGTCCCGTATACTTCCATTGTTAGTAGCATGTTATATGCTTAAGTATGTGCCCATCTTTGCATCACTATTGGTTTAGTGTATTTGAGAGATACTTAAGTAATCTTGATCAATAATATTAGAGTATTGTGAAAAAAATCATGGAGTACTTATAAGGTACAAAAAATCTTTGTGCAGGCCTATTATAGATCTAGTGATCTGATTGTTGCAAGTTACTTTGACTTTGATTTTGTGAATTATTCAGATGATATGATGTTGATATCCGGAAACATCTTCATGATGATATGAGGAGCTATACTATAGAAACTATCAAGCAGTCAATTACAACAACCTCTACTATGGAGGCAAAATGTGTCTCATGTTGTAAAGCCACTTATAGGGCTAATTGCTTAAGGAATATAATATATAGATTTAAATTTGTAGAGAGCATATCTAGTATCTTAACCATATGTTGTGACAATGTTATCATAATAAACTTCTCTCAAGATAATAGTAAAAGTACTGCCCATACAAGTATTTTGATATTAACTATCAATTTGTTAAAAAGAGAAGATGCATAAGTATTATACATATTGTCACGGATTGTATGCTTATAGATCCACTAACCAAAGGCTTAGGTGTTGAATTGTTTGTGAACAAGTAACTATAACGAGTTTAATTTAGCCTTTTAGTGTTCAAGGTTACTAGGAGTTTTATGTTTCTAATTGAACATTATTATCTCGATATTAGTGAAATGTTAATAATATTAGCATATGTTTCATATATATTTGTGTGTGTGTGCATATATGATGTTGTTCATTGTGCGCATTTGTTATATAGCATATCAATAGAGACATTTAGATCCTATTTCATTATTATGTTGATATTTATCCCCATTTTGAGCATCTTGGGCAAATGCACATACCATTTTGTATGATGTCATATTATTACATTTTGATGTGTATGTATAGTTTCTCACACATTCCATATTATATCTCGATCGTTGGAACATAAGTATTCAAGATATATATGACATTGGTATCCTTATCGGATATAATGATCTATACTATTAGGTACTTATACTTAATTTATGGTTGTAATGATATCATTGTTGTTGTTGACATTCATCGTTGTGGTCACATATTGTAATCTAAGTTCTCATTTATTAAACTATGTTGTCTAAGTGGGAGACTATTAGAATTTTCCTATGTAGACTATCAGAGTTTAATTAAATCATATATTATTGAATTGAATGAATATCACAACAATTAATTATTATGGGTCAATTAATTATATGATTAAATTATTGGATCTATAATGACACCTAAGCCGTTGATAGACTTTAATGGTATGAGTCTTGTCACTGAGCCAATGATGATGGATCAATTGGTTCAATAGAGTTACAGCAAAACAAGTCCTTACTTATGTCCTAATAAAACTGTAATTACCCCATTGAAACTTCAGATATAGTTTTTTCTCTCTTTTCACTGCTAGTATGGATTCTCATATAATGTCAAGTACGATTAAATCATTATTAAGGGCCCGTTTGAGAAAATAGCTTAATTAAGCACTTATGTCTATAAGCTTCAATAAGCTCTTTTTGATAAGCTTCTCCATGAAACTTATTGAAATAAGCTCAAATGGACTTATTGAAGGGTCATAAGTTTAAACAAACACCTAAATTTTTTATCTAAAGTGCTTATATTATAAGATAAGCTCAAATATAAGCTGTAGATAAGTTC
>JANHAO010006771.1:0-20940 GCA_026873985.1 Saraca asoca
TAAAGTTGCATGAAATTCAATCCCTGTGGAGACGATACTCACTCACTCTATATTACACAATTGACTACGTGCACTTGCGCAATTTGAGTGATAAAACTCATCATAAACAAAACTCACTCAATATGAAGCCTACAAAATATTGAGATGGCAATTCCATTTTTTCAAGGAAAAAATGATCCAGAACCCTACCATGAATGGGAAAAGAAAGTTAAGCTAATCTTTGAATGTCATAACTATTTGGAAAAGAAGAAGGTGAAATTAGTGGTTGTGGAATTCATGAAGTATGCTATTATTTGATGGGATCAACTTATGCAAAGTAAAAGAATGAGTCTTGAAAGAGTTGTGTCTAATTGGGAAGAATTGAAGACAATTATGTGGAACATATTTTTCCCTTCACATTATTATAGAGAATTGTACCAAAAGCTTTAAAGTCTTAATCAAGGGTCCAAGAATGTTGAAAACTATCACAAAGAGATAGAGGTGGCAATGATAAGAGCCAATGTGGTGGAGGATAGGGAGTTTACTATGGCATGGTTTCTTTATGGTTTGAACCATGACATTGCCAATATAGTTAAGCTACAATAGTATGTGGAGCTTGAAGATATGATACACATGGCAATGAAGGTGGAAAGATAAATGAAAAGAATAGTTTCTTCCAAGTACACTCATCAATAAATTTCCTTGTGAAAGTCTAGTTTGGAGAAGTGACAAAATCAAAAAGGCTTCAAGACTTTCAAAAAGCAACTAGTAGAAACTTCATCCAAAGCCAATGTGGAAGATTCAAGAGGCAAAGGGAAGTTAGAGGTGCCTCAAAAACAAAAAAACATCAAGTGTTTGAGTCACAACTATTATGCTTTTGAGTGTCCTAACAAGAGGGTCATGATATTAAAAGGTAATAGAGAGGTAGAGTCAGTTAGTAAGCATGAGAGGGAGGAAGATATTGAATCTAGTAGTGAAGAAAGCATTGATTTGCAAGAAGCTACAATTGAAGGAGAGGTACTAGTTGTGAGAAGAGCTTTGAATGCTCAAGTTAAGTAGGGTAATGAAAAACAAAGGGAGAACATTTTCCACACTAGATGCCATGTTCAAGGAAAGGTTTGCAATGCAATTGTAGATAGGGGAAGTAGTGCAAATGTTGTTAGCAAAATTATAGTTGAAAAATTATTTTTATCTACCCTAGATCATCCCACTCTTTACAAGTTTCAATGATTGAATGAAAATAGGGAGGTAAAGGTTACATGACAAGTGCTAATTTCTTTCTCTATAGAGATATATAAAGATGAAATGTTGTGCCAATGCAAGGTACCCATTTGCTACTTAGGAGGCTATGGCAATTTGATTGCTAAGTCACCTATGATGGCTTCACCAATGAGTACAACATCAAGATAGATAACAAAACAATTACTCTTATGCCCCTACCTCTGAGTAAATTTTAGAGGATCAAAAGAAAACAGAGAAAGGTAAAGAAAAAGTGAGTAAAGAAAAAGAAAGAAAAAGAGGTAAAATAGAGTAGAGAGAAAGTGAAAAACAAGAAAAGAGGAAGTAGAGTGCATTTCCTAAGACTAGTGAAGTGGGGTAAGCATCTTATACCCATAGACCTATGTTTGGACTTGTGTGCAAAGGAGCTTATTTGAATTTTAACCATGAAAATCATGTTTTTCCTAGTGTTTGTGAGTCAGTTTTGAAGGACTATGATAAAGTGTTCTCCAATGAAATACTAATGTGATCTCCCATGGAAAAGCCCATGGATTGATCCCTAATTTAGTAAATTTAGCACTAGCATTGAAATGAAAAAGAATGATATTTATGCCACATTCTAGATAGGAAGAAGGAGAGTGATAAGGGATGAAATTAGACACCCAAAACAATAATCTCTTTGATAAGTTTCTTCTTCTATAAAAAACCCTAGGATAGAAACTCTCATTAGAAGAAATACTCTTCAAATTTTAAATTGATCAAATCTAAATTGTAAGGAAACCAAGCCTTCCCTAATAGCCCTTAGGCTTAATAATGGGCTGGATTAAAGTCCTAAACAAGACCACCAAAAATAACATACAAAACAGCCACAAAACATAAGTCTTAGCTATTACAATAAATCTAAACATAAACCCAGTCTTGTGGAGAGTAAAAACACTAATTTCACTTCAACCTCTATGGTGACCTTCAAAACTATGTAGTTTCACTAAGTTTAAGGCTTGGCATCATTGGGCTAGACCTTAGGGGTCTCTAGGCTTTGGTTTGACCTTATTTGACTCTTAAGGCTTCAATTATGATCCGATCATTGTGACAAGGACAATTTAGATGGAAAACACTAGGGAAATTCTTAGTAAATTTTGAGACTACAAATGGCAAAATTAAGCTTTCACCTCAACATAAAAGTTGTGGAGATTTCTCTTAGCTTTCTAACAATATAAAGATTGACTCGATTTGTCATCTAAAGCTCAAGTTATAGCCTAAAAGTTGAAATAGTGTCAAAATCTAGCATTAAGCAATTAATTCAATTAGGCTACAAATCATGACCAAATCACAAAACATGGCCAATTTACTAAATTAAACTTGATTAACATCCTATGAGATAGAATGTGAGAGGAAATAGTTAGAAAAATATTTTCCTCATTGAAGAGCCTTTGATGCTTCCTTGAGTGATGCTTTGAGTTTCCATCATTCCTTTTCTCTTCGAAAGGATTTGACCTTGAATCTTTGATACTTGTTGCAAAAGGAGAAAGATTAGAAACATTGAAGGAAGCATTAACATTAAAGGACTCATGTTTTCTCTAAAATGTTCCTTTGCCATAGGCTCTTCAACTTGTCTATATGTTGGTCGATTGTGTTTAGGAACTCCAAGAATGAAGTAAATTTTGTGTTTTTTCCCTCTTGATGGTGGCAAATCGTGAGGCACTTTTTTAGGAAGCATCTCTTGAAATTCTTGTAAAATTAACTTAATGGCACTAGGTAAAATATTTGTATCAAGGTTATCATTTAAAATAGCATCCTTACACATCAAAACTAGCATTGGCCATTCCACATACATGGCTTACCTATTGTCACTAGTCTTGGCAAAAATACTCTAGCTCTTCTTCTCTTGTTTTTTTCCTCTTCTCTCAACTCACTTTTGTTATGTTTTGTCTCTTTTTCTTCTTTCTTTTTGTTTGATCTTCTAAAATTTGCTTGGGGGTGAGGGATACAAGAGTGATGGTTTTATTGTCCTTTTTAAATCTATATTGGTTTAGGTAGCCATCATGATACCTCCCTATAAGAAAGATACTAGTACTTGTTTTGTTACCTTTAGTTCCCCACTTTCATTCAATCATTGAAGCTTCTAAGGAGTGGGGTGACTTTAGGTAGGCAAGGCCAATTTTTCCACCATTATTGTGCTAGTAACATTTGCATAACTTCCCCCCATCTATGATCACATTGCAAACTTTTCCCATGACATGGCATCTAGTGTGAGACATTCTCTCTTTGCTCTTTATTTCCTTTCTTACTCTGGGTACTCAAAGTTCTCCTCGCCACTAGTGTTTTTTCTTCAATCACCAAATCAAGTCACTACTTGAATTAGACATTTCTTCTTGCTTTTCATGCTCACTAGCCAATTCCAACTCTTTATTGGTTTTCATGGTCATGAACCTTTTGTTGGGGCATTAGGGCATTTATAAGCATAATGACTGTCCCCCAAACATTTAAAGCATTTGATGTTTATTAGCTTTTTTGGAACCTCCATTTTGCCTTTGCCTTTTGCATCTTCACCTTTTGGCTTTAAGAAAATTTTGGCCATAGGTTTCTTGGCAACTTTAGAGTCTCTTGAATCATGTCTTTTATCCCAATTAGTCTTTCAAGAGGAGCTTGATTGATATACAACTTTGGAAGAGGTCTTTCTCTTGAGTTGCCTTTCCATCTTCATTGCCATGTGTACCATGTCTTCAAGTTCCACATAGTGTTGAAGCTCCACTATTTTAGCAATGTCATGGCTTAAGCTATGCAAAAACCATGCCATGGTAGCCTCTCTATCTTCCTCCACATTAGCTCTTATCATTATCATTGTTACCTCCATCTCTTTGTGATATTCCTCAACACTTTTGGAACATTGGGTAAGGCCTTGAAGCTTTTGATACAATTCTCTATAATAGTATAAAGGGACAAATCTCTTTCTCATAATGGTCTTCAACTTTTTCCAAGTTGCCACAAGTCTTTCTAAGTTCCTTTTTTTACTTTGCACAAATTGATTCCACCAAATGATAGCATAATCAATGAATTCAACAATAGCCAATTTTACCTTCTTCTCTTTCAAATAGTTGTGAGAGTCAAACAATAGCTTAACCTTTTTTTCTCATTCAACATAGTCTTCTAGATCACTCTTGCCTTGAAAAAGATAGGATTATCATCTTGATATTGTGAAGATTTGAATTCACCCTTTCTCTTCTAGATCTCTTGTGTTTTCTACCTAAAGTGCCTCTATCCCTTCTTCTTTCACTCCTCTTGGTTTGATATGGAAAAGTGGACAACTCCTCTTCTTCTCTTTCAACTCTCCAATCCCCTTCATTACTTCTATGTTGGTCATAAGTTATTCTAGTTCTTTTTTCATGGGAATGTCTATTATTCCCCACATTTGTAATTCTTCCACTAAGTCCATGAAGTTTAACGCTTACTCTCTCAAATTGTTGTTGCATTGGTCTAAAAGTAAACATAACTTCATTGAGTTGAGATCCTCCTCCTTCCATTGTTGAGTAAGAAATAAATTCTACAAAATAAATGTTAGGAAAATATGGACCTCACCAAATTACACCCTCACAAGTGTTTAGTTCACTCCATTCATGTTTGTTTACATAATTAGGCTTTTTGCCACTATTGTGCTGACAATACACTTGCTTTTATCACTCTAGTCCTCTCTTTAAAGTCTTATGAAAACTAAGTGATAAATATT
Source organism: Saraca asoca (assembly GCA_026873985.1). Taxonomy (NCBI): domain Eukaryota; kingdom Viridiplantae; phylum Streptophyta; class Magnoliopsida; order Fabales; family Fabaceae; genus Saraca; species Saraca asoca. Next base: position 4,922 of record JANHAO010006771.1, read on the forward strand.
GGAGTTTACACAATGTAACAATCAAAATCACATAACACTCAAATCACCAAAATGCGGCATGAACTAACAAGAACAAAGATGTAAGGAGTGAGCAAGAAACACAAAAGGAATTGGACAACAAAAGGGAAGCAAGTTTCAGCCACAATAGACTTTTTAGGGTGTGGCAGATCATTTTTAGGGTATTCCAATAAAAAATAGGGAAAAAATCAAGAAATTACACCACAGTTTGAATTTTAAGCTATTATTTTGATCACGCAATCCAACAAGAATATATTCAAGTTGAATACAATGGAATTTGACTCAAATTAGACAAGTATTTTTAGCTTGAATGTAGCTCAAAAAGTTGTAGAAGTTTTTTTTTTCTTTTGTTGGACAACACTTGTTCTTCTTTTTAGAGCTTTTTCTTTTTCTATTTCCTTTGTTTCTTTTGTTGCTTTTCCTTTTCATACTTTTCTTTTCTTTGATATTGCCTTTCCATCATTGTTTCTTCTCTTTTCTTTTGTTTTTCTCATTACTTCTTCTTTACTGTCCAAATTTTTTAATTTTTTATCACTTCTTAGAACTTTGTGCAACACAAAGTAATTACATTCAATCACTATTGGAACCAATCAATTTCTAGCTATGTGTATTCAAAATGAACATGCCTTTGGTGCAAAGCAAAATCAAAATTAAGCTAAGACAATGGCAAAAATCCTGGAGAAATTAGAATCAAAGTTTTGACCAAACAAGTGATACAGGGAACAATAAGCAAAACTTGGTGAAATGGATAGGTGAAAGACATGAAACCACACTAAAATGAAGTATAATTCAGTCCCACACTAATTGATAGACAACAATAGAGCAAATGAAACTCAAAGAAATCATCAAACACTTAGGAAGCAATCAAAAATAAGAGGAAAATTCTATAGAAATTTTAGTAAAACCTTTAATAAATCAAGCAAGGAAATGAATTAGATTGCCAAGAAATTAAGTAGAAAAATTTTACTTAAACATAGCTAACATCAAACACTTAGTGTGCAATTAAATCTTAAATTTTTTTTGCACAATATTGAAGTAGAAATAGGCAGAAAACTAAAGCTAAAAAGACAGCAGAATGACATAGAAATGAAATCTAAACAGTAAGTATAATTGGTAGCAATTGATCAAGTAATTGATATAAAAATGTACACAATAAATTAAGTACATTCATCGCCAAATTGAAAGGAAAATTGAAGCAAAAGCAAGGGAATATTGAATACATATCACTTGAATTGGAAGAGTTGAAGCTTTGATACTAAACTGATGTGATCTCCCATGGAGATGCCCATGAATCTATCCCTAATTCAGCAAATTCAGCACCAAAATTGAAAGGAAAAAGAATGATATTCATGCCCCATTCTAGATAGGAAGAAAAAGAGTGATAAGTGATGAAGTTAGACACCATAAAGAGTAATCTATTTAATAAGTCTCTAGTTCTATTAAGAACCCTATGAGAGGAACTCTCACAAGATGAAACACTCATCAACTTCTAAATTGATCAAATCTGATTGGCAAGGGAAACAAGCCTTCCCTAGTAGGTCTTAGGCTCAATAGTGGGCTGGATTAGAGTCCTAAACAAACCCACCAAAAGTACCAAAGAAAACTGCCATAAAACATAAGCCTAAGCTATTATAAGGGATACAAACACAAACATATACCTATGCAGAGTAAAAATATTGGTTTCACTTTAACCTCTATGTTGACCTTCAAAACTATCTTCTTTGACTAAGTTTAAGACTTGGCATCATTAGGTTAGACCTTAGAGACCTATAGGCTTTAGTTTGACCCTATTAGACCTTTTGAAGCTTCAATTATGATTCAATCAATTTGACAAGGTCAATCTGGATGAAAAACATTAGGCAACTTCTTAATAAATTTTGAGACTCTAAATGGCAAAACTGGGCTCTGGCCTTAACATAAAAGTTACAGATCTTGCTTTTAAATTTCTGACCATATAAAGATTGATCGAATCTAACATCTAAAGCTTAACTTATAGCCTAAAATCCAAAATAGTGTCAAAATCAAACATTAATAATTAATTCAATTAAGCTCCAAATCATGACCAAATCACAAAATAAGGCCCTATCACTAAATTAAACTTGATTAACATCTTAAGATGAAGAATATGAGAGGAAATAAATGGAAAAATATTTTTCTGATAAAAAAGCCCTTGATGCCTCCTTAAGGGATCCCATTGAGTTTCTATCACATACCTCACGACTTGTTATGATGAAAAGGAGTAAAATAATATGCATAACAAGCCAATAAAGTGCTTAAATTGGGTGACTCTAATATTGATGCCAATTTTGATATTCCTAACCTCTCTCCTTTTGATGTAGGTTTTGGTTTGAGGTCAAATTATTTTGACGAGTGAGAGGGCGATGTGAAAATAGGAGATCAAGCTAAGACTCACCAAAAGGTTTTGCATTTATTAAGGGGACACTTTACAAATAGCCAAGCTAAGGAGGATGAAAGGGGGCTTTCGAGGGCCATCTCATCAAATGATATGACATCCTTACTTTATCACACATTTTGGAGCTCATATGAGGGGCTAGGACTTAAAGGTCCAAGGGTCATTTGCTTTGAATCTTTGCCATCCACATGAGGGACCATTTGGGCACTATTTTTGGGATAGCCATTGTTGGACTTTTGGATAGTGACATGGTTGGTCCTTTTGGTTCATTTTTTGAGAATGTATTTGGCTATTATATTGTATTATTTTATAAGCCACTTTTAAGACCTTTTTGGTAATATTTTAGGTCTATTTGATCCCTTTTATTTTTGTAATTTGGTGGTTGATTTAGGGCCATTTTGTGGTTGATTGGTGGGCTATTTTTAATGCCACTTAGAGTCTTTTTGTGGATATTTTGGCCTTGTTTTGGACTAAGCCTCTTTATTTGTTTGGCTAGTTTGTATGTTTGTTTGTTAGGCTTGTGTAGGACTTTAATCCAGCCCATTAGTGAGCCTAATTGCTATTAAGGAAGGTATGTTTCCGTTAGCATTCAGATTTGATCAATTTAGAAATTGAAGAGTGTTTCTTCTTGTAAGAGTTCCTCTTCTAGGGTTCTCAATAAAACTTGAGACTTATCAAAGATATTATCCTTTGTGGCATTTAAATTCATCACTTATCACTCTCTTTCTTCCTATCTAGAGTGTGGCATGAATATCCTTCTTTTTATTTCAATTTTCAGTGCTAAATTTAGCTGAATTAGGGAAGGTACAAGGGCATCTCCAAGGGAGATCACATCAGATATGCTAATATCTAGACGAGACATATGGGTATATGTTATGGAACATATAACTGGAGTGACCCACTATAGGAAACCATATGGAATGTTATTGTGTGTCAATGGACTTCTCATATGGAAGGTGGTGTAAGTGATCCTTAGACTTGAGATCAACACAATACCTTATGTATGGAGTTGTGTACTTTAATATTATTCAAGAGTTGCACTTTTAAAGAGTAGGTACAAATAATTGTTGGGTACGTTATGAAATATATGAAGCTAATGATTGATCAATAAAGGATTCATCCTCCTTGGTAACAAGGAAAGATATTCAAAAGATGTTTGATACTTGTGGTATGGTCAAAATCATAGCCCTATATATTGATTTATACATAAAAGGAGTTTTATGTATAATCAATTGTGAGATAGCATATTGTCAGACATGCACCTATAATTGGATGTTCAATTAGGGTTAAGACTTACACCATACCTTAAGTCCAGGATGAATATTAAGACATGAAAGGATTGAATTACTCATAAACACCTTATCATGAAAGATTTTGATTTCTTTAAGCCTATTCCTTGCATTTAGGCTATCATAATGCTTTGTTAAAAACCAATCATGATCTATGGATTTATTTGAATAATTTAGAGAAATTGTGCATGAATTGAAAAGAGTTTTAATTCAATTAAACTTATATAATTTTGTAAAAAAAATTGATTGCCAACATGCATGGAAACCTAATGGGTCACACACAATAGAATCTCTTTGATCAAAAGTCAAAGGAAAAGTTAGATTGCAATATGTTTTGAATTCAAGAGTTAAATTAGTGAACATCATGGAAATTTGAAATAATTGATTAAGTTTCTAATATGATTAGAAATATTAATTAATCAATGGTTTAATTATTCTAATAGAGATTACAATTATTAAATAGTAGCAAACTTTCAATGTTGATATTTGAATGTTGTAAGAATATTTATATTAACTCTAAAGGAGATTATAAGTGAACAAATCGTTCCTTGCTTAGAAAATTGTTTTAATTAATCAATTAAAACATTCTAAGAATTATTACAGAAGATAGTTTGTGAGTTGAGACTCATAATTTGGGCTTACTGTTCACAAGGGTTCATGAATTTGGACTCATTAAGGAGTATGAACTCGTTGGGCTAAAGGGGTGGCACACAAGCCTAGAGTCATGCAGCTCATTCACTTGGTTAAGTGAATAGCACAAGTAAGCAGAAACTCTAGCTTATATTGCATTCTTGCTTCACCTCTATTCTTGTGCTCTAACCTCTTCTATTTAAATAGGGGAGGTGTTAGCCCTTTAAGAGTTGGACGATACAATATACCAAGCACACATGTTGTGCATTAAAAAATACTCTCTTAGTGTGGTCTCTTTTTTTTATCTCCTCCTAGCATTCAAACACCAACCTTGGTTAAGTGAATTTGTGATTCCTTAGAGAGATAGCACCTCTTAAGTTAAATAGTTAATTTCCACACTCTACCTATTGCATGAATATCGGTGGAGGCTTTGAATTGAATTGGGTTATGTGGATCATCATTGATATTGAAGATCAAATCTAAAGGAGTTGTCAGACGCCAATCGAGAGGACTTAATCATATGACTTGTTAGAGAGTATATGGAATTCTTTGGAGATCAAATTCTAATTTAGAGAATGAGGATTTGGAGTACAACTCTCGAGAAAGTATAATTCAAATCATCATTTTTAAAGTTATTTGAATTATACAATATTTTGTTGAATTAATTTGCAAACAAACATGATCTACGCTTCAAAAAATTTTAAAATTTTCACTACGCATACTTGATGTTTTAATCTATTTTTCCCAATAATGTACCCTTTATCAATGAACCTTTTTGGTTGATGCTTACTGCATACATATGATTTTATTTGTCCTAAATTTCTATGTAAAGGAAGATTTCATTAAGAAAAAAAGAATAAAAATTATAGATTGGGACTTGAATGGATAAAATCAATTATTACCTTTTAATAGGGTACATCCATCAGTATTGTACTAGGCCTTTCAATCATAGTTCATCAACTAGGTGAACACACAAATGAACTATAACAGTGAAGAATGATAGGGTGACCAAGATCTCTAAATGACAAAATGTAAGAACAATTTGACATTGGACATTTTTGAGGTCAATAGGGCTGAAAATTGTACTACATATTTGTCTAAAGTACGAGCTCAACTAATATTGTAGTCACTTTGTCTAGAAACACATTACATATTTCAAGGGGTAGTAATTGCTCTATAAGTACATAACAATCATGACTTTTCAACCTAAACAACTTGTGTTGTTTTAAATTGATGCATCTAGAAATGTTGCTTGAATACCCATAAGGCATATTCATATTCTTCAAACTTTTAAAGAATTCATCCTTTAGTGCAGTTGTCATTTTAATTAGACATGACTAGTATTTTCCTTTATCATGGGGCTATAAATTCCTTCTTATACCCATTGCTAAATGTATTTCCACGCATTGAAATAGACTTTTGTTCTCCTACTTTATTCAATAAAGTGTAACTGAGATTGTTTTATACATTTTTTTTGTGATATGTATGACATCAAGATTACAATTCAATATATTAGTCTCCCAATGTGGAAGTTAGAAGAATATAGATTTCTTCTTCCATTGTTGGTAGTCTACTTCCATGTTATTTCCAATAGCTTACTTCCTTTTAGCATCCCTTTCTACTGACTTCCCAAATGTAACATTAAGATTCTCTACTTATTTGAAGATTTTTATGCCTGATAATGCTTTTTGGAGATTTTCTAAACTCTTGAATCCCATCAAAGCAAAGTTGCATCAACCAAAATCTATGTTTTGCTCCTAGAAATGATGATGCCCCACAAAACACAATTCTGTACGATGAGGCCAATGTAATGGAGTTGCATTGATGTTAAACATTAGGCAAGTTAATTGAGTGTGTGTATTCCAGCTAGACAGGGTACCAAGCCCTAGGAAATCACTGATTATCCACAATAGTGCAACTTGCATTTTGAACATTTCATGTATTGAAACATCATAGGTGTCCATAACCTCTATCCATAACTTCTCCAACACTTTCATAAGAGGTTAAAAATAGACACCTATATTATTCCCTGGCATTCGTTTCCCTAAAATGATCATTAAAACAATAAAAGAAATTGGTTTCATACACATCCAGGGAGGCAAATTGTATGGTATCTAAATTATAGGCCAGATGTTATAATTTGTACTCATGGTTTCAAAAGGATTGAAACCATCACTAATTAGACCTAGGCGAACACTTAGAGGATTTGAAGAAAATTTTGGATGAGTTGTGTTAAACTTCTTCCATGTTTTAGAGTCTCTTGGATGCCTCATTAAGTCATTGTTACAATTCCTAGTTAATACCTTTGCAACCTTTGTTTAAGTGGAAAGTAGTGTAACACTTTTACTGGTTGTTTGTTTTTCTTACCTACAACTCTTTCCTTCAATCTAGATATATGACATCTCTTACATGTTTTCATATCCTTATCACCCCCTAGTACAACATACAATCATTCAGACATGCATGCATCTTAGTGTAATTGAGCCTAAGTTTGGTGATTGTTTTCCTAACCTTATATAAAGAAGTGGGGACACATAGGCACTTGATATGATTCAATTTTATTAGAAAAGATGATTTCAAATGCTTCATGCACCCTTCATAAAGTTCATGATTTCCAAAGTTAAGTAACTTTTACAACTTTCTAGAAGCTCTATCCATCATTTGACATTTGAACTGACACCTTATCATTATTACTTGCATCTTCATAAGCGAGTGAGGTTCATTGTTATCATGCAAACTACTGAACCCAAATGCATCATTGATCATGTCTTTTATATGATTTTGGAGACATACATTTTGAAGAGTTTCTATCACATGTGCTCTACTAGAAGATGCTTCAAGCATGTTGCATTCCCCATGCCATAGGCATTTAGTGTAAAGCTAAAAATTGCTTTTGAGTCAAGTTATTATACACTTTAGATCTAGTCAACCAATTTTTAAACTCACAATTACGACAAGATCATATTATTTTCCCTTTAATGGATTGCTACTTAAGTGCGAAATCAAGAAATCTATTCAATATTTCCTTATACTTATATGTATTCTTTAACTAACTAATCTATGATTTATCCATAGCTATTAATCTAGAAAATAAAGAAAGCTTCATAAATGGTTGACACCCTTGAAGGTATAACTTAATAAAATGGTGGCAACCCCGCATCCATGATTTATTAAATGAGAAGTGAGTTGCCTATTTCATGCTTTTTATTGTGATGGGTTTGCAACGGGCTTAGACAACTTATATTCTTGAAAACCTTCCATCCAAGACTAATCATGGTTGGATTGGATATACTATGATGCTATTCCTAGCAAATATACTACCACTTACTATAATGTGTTTCGGCTAAGTTAATTAAGAGTTGAGAAAGAAGTGAGTGTGTGACTTGTTGCTCATAGCCTTAGTGATATTCGCTGATTATATTATCAACAATACCTATTTGGTTGTATGATTAGTACTTTAGATCCTATAATGAGTTCATTTAGTTGTTGTAAGTACTTAAGTTCCTATAGTAAGGACTAATTAAGAGTTCATTTAGTTTTTTTGTATTTACTTTGCAACTTGCAAGTATATCTGCTAGCTAAACATTATTGTTTCAAAAGTGCATAAGTTGTAGTTTATATAGATTTAAGCCTTCCATACCTTGAGAAAGGTTTTTGTCTAAAGTGTATAGCATGAAAACATGCTCACTTTGCATTTAAAAACTACTCATCCTATAAATCTTCTATTCTGACAAAAGTATTCATATAATTCATAGGATCATGATATTCAAAGGCAAGACATACTTGTTATGTGTTTTGGCCTTCATTGCCTCCTGTTTTTCTACTTTTGTCTTTGCCTTAGACATAATCACACCCATTTGGTACATCAAATATCCTAGTATTTTATGCTTTGATTATACTAAGTTCATATTAGGATTCTTCCACCTTGAAAATTCAATAAACCATTATGTGGGGATTTGTTATATGTCTGAATTTGTCATAGTATAGGTAGCTAATAGAAATGACCCATTCAAGGATTCATCTGCGGTTGTCAAAATTTCTAAGGAAGGAAACTTGGTAGCATTAAATGCAAAAAAAAATAGATGATTTGGTCTAAAAATATGAAAAATATAGGATCTAGTTCAGGTGTTAAACTTTTAGATTCTGGAAGCCTTTTCTTGTTGAATATGACTACAGGAAAGATAATATGGAATGCTATTTTGTAAACCATGAAACATAGCACAAGTGGCCAACACATCTCATAACATGGAAAAGTCCTTTCGATACATCCATTGGAACATTCACTTTGCATTTAAAAACTACTCAAATAAAGGCACTAGCACTTTCACAGACACAAAAACACTTTATTGTTAATGGAAAAATGATAGTATCAACCAGTATAACCAAAAAAAAAAATTGCAAGCACATGTATGATAGCATCAACTAGTAATCAAAATTGGTGTAAAAGTTACAGATTCATCATGATTTGAGTCTAACGTGATACAAATCTAGAATTGAAAGAGATTTTCAAATTGAGAAGGTAGTTTTGAAAAGTCTAAGTGAAAAAACATGTAAGATAATGAATTTTCTATCATGTTAACCTTCAATGGAAAATTTTGAATTGAAAGTGACTACAAAAGATTTCTATTGCCCTTTTAATTTTATCCTTTGAAGATAATCAATGATGAAGGAACATAAATGGAACACTTTAGATGCTACATTGAGGAATAGAATTAGCCAACCCAGTAAACTTGTAAGAACTCAAGATTGCTTAAATTTCATTTTATATTTATAAAACTTTTAATTGCAATATATGTGCAAAATATAAATGTTGAAATGAAAAGAAAAACTTAAGTGTATAATTAATGTCAAATTTCAAAAGATATCAATGCAATTTGCTTGTAAGGAACATTTATCTACATTTTTGCAAGATTTCCCTACCAATTGATAGTGCCTTGGATGTTGATCTCTCCTTAAATTCTACACCAATAATCCACTCTTATAGCTAAATATAAATCAACCAAGATAACAGTTCATATGCACCATAGACAAAGTGAATACAAAATTGTGAAACCACTGGCAAAGCCAAGAATTGCATGTAGTGCATGCAAAAACCACAAAAGGTCATAAATGAAAGCAAAAATACCTTGCCAAAGGATATTAAAATGAAAGCAGGAATTAGGAGAATTATATATAGATTGAAATGATAGAAGGCTAAATGATTGGCTAATCTATAAAATTCAGGTCTAGTCTTGTACATAGCAATTAATTTGTAAAACCTTATGCTCCTAGAATTACAATTTGTGGTATAGAAATATCAAATCTATCCATCACTCAACTTGGTTTCACATACTACTTTGATGTTTGAGGTAGTGATTATATTTTGAGATAAATTTGTGTAAGTATAAATCAAATAACTAAGCAACTTAGAGTGAAACAAACAGAGAAATAAAGGGAAAGGGATTGAGAACAATACCCCAAATGGAAGACTCAATAATGGGATGCAATTGATTAGGGAAGAAAGAAGAAAAATTATCTGGCAAGTTTAAGTGAGGGAAGGCGGATGCGGTGGAAGCATCGTTGAGCAATCAAAATCAATGGTGGGAGAGACAGAGCAAAAATGAGAGAAAAGGAAAAAAGGAGAAGAATTTTGTTTAAAGTGTTTTCACATTGACAAATTAATTTAAGGTTATAAGTAGCATTTAGTGGTAGTTTCCTTAGGAACCACCTCTAAATGATAGGCTAACCCAAAAACTAGAAATGGTTAAGTAGGCCCACACTAAATTGAAATTTAGTAGTGTTAACTTTGACTGCCTATGATTAACTATCACTAAAGATCATGTCCTTTTGCAGTGTATGGAAATTTTTTAAAGCTCTTAGTTTAATTTACCCTCTTGTTTATTCTCCCTTTGTAATTATTGTATGGATGTACTATAATTCACATTTTACTTTTCAATGTCAATGAACAGAGGTAAACAGTAATACATTTAAATAAAATGTTAATCAAGATTTATTCTCATTTTTCTACCTTGCAATTGTTATTACACCATTTTATTCAATTGATCGCACCTGACATTTCACTTTTAAGTAAAGAAAGGGGGGATGGTGATATAATTTTCAAAAGGAAAAATTACATTTTATCCACTTATGGTTTTACCCTTTTTAACTTAACCAACCTATATTTTTAGGTATTGAAATTCACCCACCTATGATTTCCACCGCTAGTATTTTGCCCACCTATTATTTTTTTCCATCTAGAATTTAATACAAAGCTTGTGCATTGCACATGCTTCATATTTCCCCTAATTTCCCTAAAATTAAACCTAATTTCAAACTAATTTTCATAAAAGTTAACCATGTTCTTCTTCTCCATTATGCACATTGTTGTTATTTTTTAGAACAATTAAACCATTTTCCTCTTTTGATACAATCGTTGAGTTGTTATTTGTAAATTGAAAGGCAATTTAAATTTTCCTTGTAACTATTATAGAAGTTTTAGTATGTCATGAAAGAAAAATAGTAGAATCCTAAATCATTACTCATTCAACCACATTAAGTAAACAAGAGCTACTTAAAAGAAGAACACAACCTTTAATGCTGTAAAATAATGAATCATCACTCACTCAACCATCTTCAATCTATATATTTTGATCTTATAAATGCCAGTCATAACAAAGAAGAGGAATAGCAAATGAAGAAAAGGAACACTAGGGTTTAATTTTTCTAAAAATTAGTTTGAAACTAGGTTTAATTATAGGAAAATTAGGGGAATTATGAAGCATGGGGGTTCCATAACTATAAATTCCACTAGAGGGGGTGAATTAGTTTTAGGATTTTTCAATTTCAAAAGTCATTTGGTTTAATCCCCTTGAAAACTTAGTCAAAATTGAGAATTCTCTTAGAAACAAGAAATGATTGTCTAGAAATATAATATTTAAAACAATAATTACAACAATATTAATAGTTCAACCTGAATACGAATAACTATGAATCAAAGCTAAATAAAGTGTTGAAAGTAAAGAAGTAAGGGAAGAGAGATTCAAAAGCTCATTTATAGTGGTTCCCCCTTGAAAAATGACTTCAACGCATACATCAACTTCTAGGCTTCAATCCAAGCTTAAATCCACGAATCAAACCTTCAAGTTTGCACAAGCACTTGAAGAAGTCTTAATACACCAATTGCTTAACCACAATTATGAACCTTAGTCAAAGAAAAGAAGTAGAGCTCAACCACTCTACTATCCTAGGTTAGGCTACCCTTAGGAAACCTAAAAGTGCTTAAGATTTGATTACAAGAAAATTTGGCAAGAATGCAGCAGTTCAAAAATATAGAAATGAAGAAGAATAGAATTAGCATCACTCAAATTTAGCTCAAATCAATGAAAGGATGAAAAGATTTTAAGAATAGATGTATATGAAAGAGTTTTCTTTTGAACTGATTTGTTTTCCCATTGTAAAAATATGTGAAAAGAGTATTTATAGTAAATGAAATCACATTGTAAAAAACTAGTTGTTATGTGTAATTCTATTCCTGTAATCATGATCATGGGTTTAAAATTTGAAAAATGAGTAGACTCACAATTGAAACTATAGGGGTTCAAATATGAAGCGCTCAAATCAAATCACTGAAATTCAATTGAAATTTCAATTTTGCTTGCCCAAAATTGCAAACCTCTAGGAAGGAGAAAATTGAATGTTATTTAACTTGCGATTAGAATTAAAAAAAGGTATCAATTTGACTCATACAAAAATAGTTCAAAACACGATTCGTATCACAAGGCATATAAGCTTACCTTGTTCCTATGAGCATGATTGCAAAAATAATGTAAATCAACTCGATTTGAATTATGAGTCCTAGGGAAGAAAACTTTTAAGTTTTCAAGACTTTTGATGGCTTTAACAATTTTATACCTTGTCAAAATACTCCAAAAACTTAACTTCTAGCCAAATAAATATGGAAAAACATTTAGTATTAAGTTGGAATGTTTTTGGTGTAATTTTTCAAAAACTTTATATAGAAAACCAAAGGTGAAACTTCCAAAAACCATTTTCAAGTATGAGCTAATTCCAACAATCCTAATCTTTTATATAATGTAACAAGAAGAAAAGGCCAAAACTAAATTTTCAACGTGAAGTCCAAGGGCATCTTCAATTGAACCATTGAAAATACTCAATCAAAGTTTAACCAAAATGATTTGTTGCCATCAAATTATCAATTTGCTCAATTTAGAACACTTAGGGGCTAAGAATAACAATCTCCCCCTTTTCAGATGATAAATAATTTTGGGGTTAGAAAACATACAAACACACACTTATAGCCTTTAATGAAATTCAACATGAAAAGAATCAAGGTATGGCATGGCTCCCTCTAAGAATAAACTCCCCCTCAAAATATAAGCCTACTTTAAAAAACATGCAACCTTATTCAAACTCATATCATTTCCAAATTATATGTCCCCCCTTTTGGCACATCAAAATGAGAATAAATCCATAGAGAAGCAATGATATTGTTAAATAATTTTCAAATATATATAGTCTAGAATATAGGAAATCCATCAAAGTTAAAAAAAAAATTATGCAGTAGTCATAACGAAAGTATTAAATAAGAAATGGGGCTAAGGGAACAATGAAAAACATTGTTAGATGCAACCTAAAAATCCGCTACATCTAGAGCAACAACATCTTGAATTTCGTTGAGTTGGTTCTTCATAGTGTTCAAGTGACTGTGAAGATTTGTAATCTCTGCACTCATGTTGGCTTCAGTGGAGTCTAAGCAATCATTGTTTTTTTTTGTGGGATTGTCCCACTATCCCATGACTGCATGCTTGTTGAATTTGACGCTGCCTTAGGAGCTTGAGGGTTTCATTTTGTTGATCCACTAAAGCACCAGCATCAGAGCTTGAAGCACCACTAGAACGCTCAAACGTAGATCGATCTAGTCTTACCCATTTTCCATTCATGAAATGCATTTGCATCTAATGCAGTGTTTTCTCATTCATAGTAGTCATCCTATCCACATTTTCTATCTTTTTTTTTTCTGAGAAAGAGGTTCCCTAAAATGAGCAAAAACCATGGATAGCACCATCCTATAGGATAGAAAACTTTGAGTTGGCTTGGTGAAGAAGGTGCCCATATAGGAGATGATGAGGAATGGAATGTTGATTTCCAACTTCTTCTTCATGGCCCATATCAAAAACAATTTATTAATTTTCCAATGGTTACCACAGGTGCTATATCAAGGAAAAGCTTTTTGATGGCTTCATCTTTAGAATAATCTTCTATATCCTTACTAATAATGAAGCTTGAGCCTCCTTCCATTTTAAACAATTTGCATAATGTTTCTACATCTAAGTTTATGGATTTCCTCATTATCAATGTAGAAAATTTTCCATTTGAAACTCCCAAGTTAGCATAGAGCATTCTATCTATCCTAAGATATCATGAAGCACTACAACATACAAAGCCCAACAACTTGTAATATTCTAGCTGATTGAATAATTCTAAGTGACTTTCCTTTAAGAATTTCATATCCCAACACTTAACTCGAACAAATTTCTCTTTATATTGAGCATACTTTTTGTTATATACAAAAATATCCTCAAGAGCTCATAAGCCTCAGGCACGCCAAAGGCACTCAGTGAGCTTTGATTTGCCCATTAAGAAGTGGCACAACAAAGTTGTCTTGGAGCCATCCCTCGGAGCAAGTCCTTACCTCGCAAGGTAGTGACCTAGTGACCCTGGGAAGAGATCACAAGACTAACTCATCGAGTGGCCGACTGCCCCACTCGAGCCTGCCATCTCGTTGTAGCCGCATCAGGCTTACTGTAGCGATTTCCATGATGCCTTGAGTCAGGGATTCCCACTCAGGACGCCCAGCATCTTATCTGGCGCAGTGGCACCAAGCAGCAGACACAACTAGACATCAGTCTATAGCTGACCAAAGGGGCCCACCCTACAGCCTACATTCTGTAGTAACCAAATTGTAGCCTCTTTGTTATCTTTTCTCATTTATAGCTTGATGTAACACAAGTGTAGCTTGTAATTAATTCATGTAACCCCTTCTTTCTCTATAAATAGGATGGCATTGTTAGAAGAAGTGGGAAGGAGGCCAAACTCTGTAGATAGAAACTCTTACATTAATAAAATCTCCAACGTGGACGTAGGGTCCGATGCCTCCCAAATTTAGCTAAACCATGTTAAACTCATCATTGCCCCATCTCTTCTTCCTCTCTGCCTATCTTCTTTTGCACTTTGGAAGCAGTATTGGCTCCCTGAACTCATCCACGTTGGCTGAAGTTTGGGTCTTCCTCAAGAACCAAATTTTACTGTCAACATTTTGGCACCCACCGTGGGGCACCATCTGCTCTCTGAAGTCCCCGTTGCAGCCTAATAATGGCCAGAGGAAGAACTACTCAGAGCTGAACCACTCCAGACCTCCAATTGATAGACACTCCCGTTGTGGGGCTCACTAATGGTCTACTGCTGCTCTTGAAACTCAAGAGGCACATATGCCCGACCAACCTCGATTGGCACTCAAAAACACAGTTAGAGAGTTAGCTGAAACTGTTAAAGTGCTTGTTCAGGCATAAGCACAAAATTCTCAAAGATAAGAAGAAGTCATGGCACAACTCCAGTAGCTTCGTGAGGAAGCTCAGAGAGAAGTCTGTGACGATCATGATAGCCAGTGACTGGAGGGCTAGCAACAAGGAGAAAGCTCTGCCCCTCAACACAAAGGACAACGTCCAACAATGGAAAAGGTCCTTCGTAGGCTCAAACAGCTGGAAGAGTGCCCGTAGCCTCAAAGCAATTAGCTTTATCATGAGGAGACCTCACCATTTTCTACGGAGATTGAGAAGCAACCTCTCCCATAAAAACTCAAAGTGCTCGCTATCCCATTGTATGACAGGAGCAACGACCCAAGCGATCACCTGGATGCGTTCAATACTCAAATGGACCTCTAGACAATCGACCCCCTAGTGAAATACCACGTCTTTCCCGCCACATTAGGGGCAACACCTCGAGCATGGTTTAGACGCCTCCCGGCTCATAGTATTGGCAGCTGGGAAGAATGCCAAAGGAAATTTGTTGACCAGTACTGAGCATTAAAGAAGCAAGTTGCACTTCCTTATCACCTCGTGATGATTTTTCAGTGCAAGGATGAGTCACTCAAAGACTACATGGCCCGATTCAGGCATAAGGCCAACTTCGTGGAGAATCCCTTGAAGGAAAGCATTTTAACGGCTGTCTCAGCGAGACTTCACAAAGACAACAAGTTGTACAGAAGCCTCTACAAGTCCCCTACTCGAGACCTTGCCAAATTCTATGATTGGGCAACTAAACAAATAAGGTGAAAAGAGACCTTTGGAATGGAGGAGCCTAGGCATAAAGTAGGCCACGGTGGTCTCACCACGAGCAAAAAGAGGAATAGGGAGAGTCACAACAACCCCACTCTTGATCTCATGAAAAGGGTAAAGCCTTAGCAACCTAAAGGCCACTTCGAGAGCCACAACATCATGTCAGACACACAGGATCAAATTTTTACCGTAGAAAGGCACAATGAGGACTTTGGAAGGCCCAGACCGATGAGAGCCACTGCCAAGCCCAGAGACCAAAGAAGATTTTGTGCTTATCACAATGAGGCTGGACACACCACCTCAGAGTGTCGAGCATTAAAAGATGCCATTGAAGAC
>JANHAO010006772.1:0-20911 GCA_026873985.1 Saraca asoca
AGCATAAGGCTTATTCATTAAGTTATGGGAAACAAAGTGCATCGTAATACATAGAAGGTAATACTCGCATATAGAGGACCTACCATTGTGATTCATGCATTTAATTTTCCTTGGATGTGAACTGTTGTTGTTGTTATGTGTTGTGAAGTTCGATTGGCAACAACGTTCTGATTTTCTAGCAGCCATATGGACATTGGCAATAGAGTAAATAGTCTGAATATCCAGCAAAATATCTAGCTTGATGCAACGGTAACTTGATGGAGGTGGCCATTGCATTCCACCTATAAAAAGGGTATCCCTGGGCTAAGTTTCAATATGACAATTGCTACACCATCAAAAGTGTGAAACAAGAGCTCAGAAGTATTCTTTTTCTGTATTTTGGAGTTTTTCAAATTAGTTTCCTTGACAGCAAAAACAGAAAAAATTCCGCAATAGCTAGTGGTCGGTATTAGTGTTTGTTTATCTCATTTTATTATTAACATGTTCATTTTTATATGCAGAACAACTTACATCAGCTTCATTCAAAAGAAATGTTTCAAGATATAATGTTAACATTGATGCATTTCATCAATTCATTGACTTTCGGGCATCCAAATTTCCGCAAGAAGCCACTATTGGAAGTGGGTTGACCAATGTCTATTGCTTATAGGTAATATTTCAGCTCGTATTCAAAATTTAACATGAAAGGATATAATTTTTTTATAAAATATTGTAAGTGTAAATGAATCATAAATTTTTGTGTGATATTGGGTACAAAAAAATTTATAATTCTATCCCTTAAAGTTACATAAAAAATTTAAATTTTTTTATCTTTTATAATTATAATTTTTAATAAAAAATTTAAAAAATATAAAAATATTTCATAAAATTTAGAAGAAAATATATATATAAACAAATTTTCTCGAATATATATCCTAACATAGGAGTTATTTTCCATCTTCTTTTACAATGGATTGCCACAAAACCATGTTTAAAAATTGATTACGCACATTTTTCACTTTTATTTTTCTATTTTGTCACAAAATTAAATTTCATTATAAATCTTACACTTTTATTAGATGATATGATACTTTCACATTTATTTTTTAATCTAAAAAAGGAGTTATTTTTAAAAAATTGTTGTAGACATAAAAGGCTTTAATATTATTCTTATGCTTCCTTTGAAATCAATTAATTTTAGAACTGATTTTATTTTATTTAAAAATAAGTTTTATTGTTTGAAAATTATATCAAAAATAATAATTTTAATTTATTTGTAAATATATTTTTTTTATTTAATATATATGAAATTAAATTAAAAAGTAAATTTTAATAATATTATAATAAATAAAATATTAAAATAAAAGTGAAATATATGATATAGCATGTGTCTTAAACCAAATGAAATGAATTTTAATAAAATATTTTAATAAATTTTATAATAATATAAATATAATTAAAATACAAATTATAAATGAAATGAAATTCATTCTATTTTAAATTTAAACACCATTTGAAAAAAAAAATTATAAAATCTTGTTTGTAATCATTGGCTGCGGTTGATTGTAATCATACAGCAGATGTATAATATTGTATGCATAGTCACCCTTTTTTTTTTCAAAAGAATGGCAATTGCTATCAAAACGAAAAAAACAAAGAAATTTTCATAGCTGCAGTTAGAATACTACAACCAAAAGAAAAAAAAACGCTAAATCTGGAAAATTAAAATTGTATGCCAAAACAATTACTTCCAAATTGTATATCTCATTCAGATGCATTCACAATTTTCATCAATCATCAGACTGAAACAGATGGAAAAATTCCACATTTCATTCTGAATATCTAATGCTTTTTCCGGAAATACAAATTCCCAGCTACTTGTTTTACTTTTTACCAAAACTCAGAGTCTCCAGATTCTCCGGAAATTCCAATCCTCAATAGTTCTATTGCTATCTCAAGTCGATTTGTTTTCTAGATCAGTTTGGAATACAGGGTCAAGCTCTAATCTCTCTGCGTTCAAGTTCCAACCGACGATCTCTAACTGTTCGTCGATTTGCCTCAATGGGACAAAGGATTCTTCGTCGCTGCCATTCTCGGGATCTTTTGTTATTTCATCCAGAAGCTTGCTTTCTTTGGTCCTTTGGTCCACGCTTGGTATTCCTCGCAGCAAATTCTTGAGGAGAAAATTCGATTCCGAGCCTACTTGGCATTCGTTGAAGAATTGATGCTTCAGCAAATTCTCAGCAGTGGGTCTATTTGATGGGTCTTGATCGAGACAAGAAGCCACCATATCCTTGAAAGTGTGTGAGAAGGACTTGTGATCTCCCTTATTATACATTTCAAAATTAAAAAACCGAGACCGCTTGTTGATCTTGAGAACCATGGATTTTGAGGTTGGAAAATAAGACAATGGAGGCCTTCCATGTGCTAACTCCAATGCAGTGATCCCGAAAGACCATATGTCAGCCTTCAAACTGTAATCTATATCAGAATCAACAACCTCCGGAGCCACCCAATATGGCTTTGAATTTGATGAAGAATCTGAGGAAGCATAGATTGATTTGGAGACACCCAAATCAGAAAGCTTCACTGACCCATCTTTGTCAACGAGAATGTTACCAGCTTTGATGTCTCTGTGAAAATGGCCTTTGCCATGAAGATAAGACAAAGCCTTCAGAGTCTCTTTGAGAGCAACAGCAATGACAGTCTCTTGTAAGCCAGATGTGAAATCACCATGAGAAATTATGGACTTCAGAGACCCAGCATTCATGAAGGGCATCACCACCCAGAGAGCACGATCCGTTGCATAACAACAGTAAGGAATTAGAAGATTTGGATGAGAAAGCAGCGGAGGATATTCAGCGTTCTTGGCTGCTTCGGGTTGAATATCCTTTAGAGCGATGGATTTGACTGCGAAAATGGAGCACTTCTTGGTGATTGCCTTGTAGACGATGGCGCTACCGCCATTACCACCGCCGCCGATCACTTGGACTAAATAGTAGGAAGAGTCTGAATCCATTGGGTGTTGAAGTTTGGTTTTGGTTCTTTGTGGGTCGCCAAGGGAAGTACTGTTGACTGTTGAGTAAAGAAAGAATAGTTCTTGGAATGAGAAAATTAATGGGTGATTCTTGATGAGGAAGAGAACGAAGATAATTACAGAGAAAACCGAGAAGGAAGCTAGAAAGGGTTTAGGTGGTGATATCTTCTGGAAGTAAGAAGATGTTCACTTCATGCATGTAGCTGAGGAGGGTGTGAAGGCTTTTATATTTTGCATGCTTTAAAATCTAAAAGACCAAATGAACAAAATCTAGTTGATGGAATAACAAATAAACACGTTTGTGAATTAATATAAATATAGAAAAATTTGTAAAATACCCCCGTGAACTTTTATATATAGGTTTTTAAATTTTTAAATAAAAATCATAATATTATTATATATAGGTTTATTATGTCATTTTTTCTACATTATATATTTAATAAAAATTAAATTAGATATATAAAATTTTAATTAAATTCTTGAAGATGAGTTAGAAATTATATGTAAAAAAGTAACACAATAAACTAATTATACAAATAATACTATGATTATTGTTTAAAAAGTTTATAAAAAAATCACATAATTTAATAAAATGATTCATGTGTTATAGTTCCAATTTTTATATAATTTAAAATTTTGACTTTTAAGTTTTCAAAGTTAATAAAAATAAAATTCAACCATCTTAGAGCTAGTGGGATAATTTAATTTTTCTCAAAAAATATATATATAGGCGTGATAGAATATACACATTCATAAAACGAATTCCAGGACAATTAGAAACATTGGTTTGGAATATCATAGCGTGGCATATTTTCATTATTTTTGTTATTAAATTATCATATTTATCGCAATAAATATATAAATAATTGCAAAAGGATTTTATGTGGACCCCGTGGGATCATTTTTAATTATAAGTTATTTATAATATATTATTTACATGATCAAAATATATTGCAAGTTTTTCATGAACCGTAGCAATTACAATTTTTACAACTTTGGGAATCCAAGTTATCATAAAAGTTGAAAGTTTCCTACAATTACAATTTATGATTCTATTTGAAAGCTTCATTATGTATTACAATAAAAGATTCATATGCTCTGTGGACATGAAGAAGCCTAAATTGATACTACAAGCCTCTGTTTCCAAGACCGAACCTAATGGTGAGCTCATGTGAAGTATTAAGTGTGTGATGTTATTTCGACTATATTAACGCATCTGCCCGGATAAGTTTCTAAGTTTGAAGCATCCATATGAGTCCTTTAACCCGCATGAACCTTACTAATTCCAGTTAGCTAATCTGCAAAAATAGTAGAACATAACACTGGGCAAAATACAATATAACATAATATACAGAGTCCAAATCCAGTTCTCGTCTTCTTTTTTTCTTTCAATTTCATTATTTAAGCCTGGTCTTTTTTGAAAAATGGATGCTGAATACGATTCTATTTAAGTCTAATTTTAATATTTTAATATATGTATAATATAATTAAAATTTTTAAACATATAAGATTATTTATATTTTTATATATATAAAAGAAAAAATATGAGAGATAAAAATCATTGTATACAAATATTAATCTTTAACAATTAATATTTAAGTGATATAATATATAAAATATATAATATAAATAAAATATTTAATATGTAAATATAAAATAAAGTTGGGTTAGTTCCAAATATGTAATTCAAAATCCGGCTTATTTATGAAATAGGGCCTAAAATTTTGTCCAAACTCGACTGTTAAGTCTAATTTCTCAGTCCAAATTTTATTTATTTAGGTTTAGATTCAGGCCAAAAATTAGGCTAGGTTGCATTTGCCCATCCCGAATAAAAGAGTGACTTAGAAGCTTAGTGAATATGGAGCTCACCAAAATAATAACTCCTAATAATCACACCACATAAGCAAGCAAAAGAAGAAAAGAAAGAAAACCAAGTCACTTTAAAATAAATTATGCAACTTTTAAATCACAAAAGACCCTCATGTGCAAGAAAATTGTGAAATTGACTATGAAATCTACAAATTACACTTAAGCCTTATCTAATACACCATATAGGATAAGTGCCAATAGTATAATGGTCAAGAGATAGTATAGTATAGGATATGCATATTACAAGCTTTTATATTACACAATGGTTGATATGTTATTGTATAGCATATATAATTATATGTTATATATTTCTTATTTTATAATAGAAGACATTGTATAAATTATTAAAATTTTAATTTAAATAAAATTATTCTTATATTTAGTGATGGTGGTGGAGGAAAAGATGCTGACAGTGAATAATAACAGTAGTTGATGATAGTGATAGAGTGGAAATGGTGATGGCTTAGGTGGTAGTGATGTAAGGGAGATAGTGATAGTGTATGGTGGTAGTGGTTAGGGATGGCAACGAATCGAGTTCGGGCAGGTATGATAATACTCATATCCATACCTGTCAAAAAAAAAATCATACCCATACCCGCAAACACTATGGCGGGTACGGGTATGAGTTTATACCCGCGGGTATGGGTATACCCACAAGTATACCCACCAAATTTTTAAAAAAAAATTCCAAATTTTTTTTCGATAGTGTTCATGGGTACGGGTTTATACCTATAAGTATAGGTATATCCGTGGATATACCCGTTAAAACGATGTCATTTTAAGTAGTGTTTAAATAAAAAAATAAAAAATTTTATTTAAACGGATAAACGGGTATAGGTACAAGTATTTTTTCAATAGTGTTAATAGATACGGGTTTATACCCACGGCTATTGGTATACACACAGGTATACCCGCCAAAATGAAATCGTTTTGAGTAGTATTTAAATAAAAAAAATAAATTTTTTTATTTAAATGAGTAAACGGGTATGGGTACGGGTATTTTCTCATACCCGTACATGTACCCATACCTGTTATGGATATGAAAATCACACCCATACCCGCCCATGAATAATTTTTTTCATACCAATACCCACCTATTACAGGCGGATATCCACAGGATAATTGGATACGCGGATAAAATTGTCATCCCTAGTAGTGGTAGTAATGTTTAACAGATCAAGTGGTGAAAGTGTGGTGACAACAATGGTTGGCAATGGTGATGGTGGAAACAATTGTTAACAATGGGACTATAAGAGGCGGTGACAATTGTGACCAAGGCTGCTACATTGGTACGGGTGGTAGTGGAGTGCTGTATCGAGAAAGTCTTTGATTTTTTACTTCTAATAAGTGTAATATTATTCTCCATTAAAACCTAAAGGTCAATTCAATGGAGGACATTCCAGCCAAATGCTAAAATTATTTGAATCAATCCTAGATTACTCTTGAGATCATTAAATCTCAACACAATAGCCAAAGCTTTGATACCAATTAAAGCTTTAGAATTTAATCCAAGAGGGAGTGAATTGGGTTTTAGAATTTTTCTGAGCTCTATTTAGAAAATCAAATTAGTTTTGAGAAGTAAAGATAAACAACTTAAATCAAATTATACAAGCCAGCAGCATAATTAATCAATTTCAAGATAATCTCAATTTCAACAAATATAAATAGTCAAATTAAAATGTTGAAGTTAAAAAAGATAGAACGAGAAAATATAAATAGATTTATAGTGATTTCTCTCAAAGAATCCCTACAAGGATTACATCTACTCTCCGATACTCACAAGTAATGCATCTTTGGTGCATTATCCCTCAAGATACAATAGACTGTTGAGAAACTTTTACAAAGTTTTATGATACAATATCCTCCCTTGAGATTCCTCACTCAAGAACAATCCCTATAGTCACCTTACTCTAGAAAACCCTTGGGATTTCTCATTCAAGCTAAAAGCCCAATTAAATTCAATACATGAGAACATTACAAGCAAGAACATCTAATATTCTAAATTCACAATAAGCTTAATAAAGTAGGGTTCAAGACAATTTACATAACTCAATTCCTTCTATTAGTGTTGGCATATAAAAACTCGTAATAGCAAATATATTTATATGGTTGTTGCCTTAGAGAGCAAGTAGGAATAGATTTTGTAGCAAACAAAACCATTTGTGATATTTTAGAATCTTTTAAATTAGGAAAATATGATTTTTCAAAAAATGATATAAATTCAAATAAATCTTAGCATAAAAAAAAACTAGGTTTAAACTAAGTCTTCAATAATCTTCAAGCCAATCTTTGTTAAAAAGAGTTGCAATCTCAATTTATAAAAACTATCTAAAATATTTGGTATCATCAAAATAATTTATAAATTCTTTTAAAATAGAGGTTAGACTCAACAATCTCTATCTTTTTAATGATACCAAACCATTTGGGGTTAGAGGAAAAAAACTTCAAGGTCAATTAACCAATATCTCCCCTTACATCAAACTCCCCCTTAATGTATGCAAAAAAAAAGTAAGCAAAACCCCCAAAACGTAACATGCATATATTTCTCGCCCTTTTGGCAATATAAAAATGAAACCAACATAATGAAGAAGTAAGCCAATATAAGTTCAAAAAATTCTAAATAGCATAAAATACAATAAAAAAATATAATCTAAAAAAATAAAAGATAATCAAGAGCTAAAGTAACATCAAAGGGAAATAAGAATTAAAGGAAACAAAGTAAACATAACTATGAATATCACCTCTCTAACTACATGTCTTCATATCACACTATCTCATTGAGTAGATTAATCCAGGCTCCCTCGGTGTTTAAGGCAATCATAAAGCTCCCTGTTATCAATTTCTATGACTTGGCAAAGATTTATAATATCATTTTGCATAGTAATTAGGTACTATTGAGATCGGTTTCTTTGCTTTTTACTTAAGCATAAGTTCTTGAAATTGAGTTTGGTTAAGTTGCATTTATCTTAAGAGTTGAACAACTTCAAATTGATCAAGATATTGCTCACTAGAAGGTCTACCACCAACTATAAAAACAAAAGGAGAAGCAAAAACATAAAGGCCATGAAGAGGTTGCCTCCACCTACCATTTACATACTCATATCTCATTTAATTCATATTTTTCTCATTGAAGTAGGAGACGATGTTGACAAGACAAACATCATTTTTCTCCTTAAGATTAATTTTGAAATACTTGAACACCTTGGCAAAGATCATCCCATATGATAAAACGTTAATGTCGATTTTTGAATAAAACCACCCCATGCTGGTAATGATAAGGTAAGGAATATTGATTAGAGTGTTTGTACAAATAGCCTACATTATAAAGAGCTTATTATCCATAATCTAAGTAAAGTTTGTGTTTTTGGACACTAAAATCTTAGCAATTATGTAATGAAGAAGTCTATCCTCCATAGAAATCCCTGTAATCATCTGCTTTTAACCTTGGAAAATAGGGCTAGAATTTGGAAATAGGATTTTCATGGCCTCATCTTTATGATAATCTTCAAAATTTTAGAATTATATCAATCATTCATCATTCATATCAAACAATTCAACAAGAAATTTCACATCCAAATTAATTGTAGTTCCTTTGACATTAATAAATACTTTGCCAAAACTAACCCCTAAATTTGCATAAAACATTATTACAAACCTAAGATAAGCAAAAGCATTGTAGATAATAAATTTCAATAGTTTTAAATTTTATACTTAAACTTCCTAATGCCATAATGTAAGATAAATAAAATCAACTTATCAACATTTAAGCCTTTTCTCAACAAATACATTCCATCTCAATTTAATTTGGACAATTCCAAGCCTACGCCTAAGTTAATCACTTACAATATATTTTATCTAGTTTACCTATGAAAAATAAGGTCATTACATTGATGGATGTCCCAAATGTCAATGTTAAAGATCAAAGGGAACTTGATTGATGGTGGGAAATGATGAAACAATAGATTTGGAGAAGTCTTAAAGATCATTATAGAAATTAACCACTCCAATTGTGCTTTTCAAAGGCAAGTCCTAAAAGAAACAATGGTCATAAGAAAAAAGAACTTGACAATTCAAGGATGTGGTAACTCGAGAGAAGATAGTAAATTGTATTTTGAACTAGTGACATGCAAAACATTGCCTAGATAAAATGAATGATAAAAATGGATTGAACAACAAAAGAAATAGTTGCATGATTAATGGACAAGTTAAGAGAAGAATACACATGATTTACTGCACTAATGTCAATAATCTAATTAGATGGTGTTATAAAGGGATGGTGCCCTAATTGCTAGGTTAACATATGGCTTAGGACTTAAGGTAGTGAATTTACCTTGGAGCAATGTTCAAGACATTAAGGTTAATTCTTTTCCATGTAAAGGAATCAATAAATTAGGAGATAATTGGTTAGGATAATACATATCATTATTTTTAAAATTGTACTGGTCGGTCCAATTGATGAATCAGTCAAGTAACTGGTTCGTTAAGGATGGATCAAAATTGCAATTGAACAGGTGGTTGAATCATGAATTCGTCAATTTCAATTGCATTGGACTAATGATTGATTTAAAAAGAAAAAATAAAAGATCCAAAACTAAAAACCCAAAAGGTCCAAACCTGACTCCAAAAGCCAAGCCTTAAGTTCAAAGTGAAATAAGTCAAACCGATGTTAATTTTACTCCTTTTTTGCACATTTAAAGGTTTTTGCAAAATTAATGTGTAACTCCTCTAGTAATCATGCTTAACTTATTAACATTGGATTTTTTTTTCATAAAATCATGGGTTATAAGTTTCTACAGACTATTTTCCTCTATTTTGCGCCAGTAGTTTCCCATATTTATACAAATGGACACATCATGGACAAGGAGCTGGCTTTAACTGCTCTAGTAGATTTTGGTTGTTCTACTTTGACTATATTTTTATTTTTGTTAACTCCACATTTCATTTCTTTAATTTAGTTAAATGTAAACGCCAATCATGTAGCTATAGTGTACAATGTGTTATGTCTTAATTTGAATTAAATATTTCATTATTTTGGTAGTTAAATAGAAAGTTGCTTTTATTAGTCTTACATTAAAAATCATATGCTAATTATTTTTTATGTAGCTGTCTATCTATAGATGATTAAATTTAAGGCATGTACCCAAAAATAGATTTAAGGCAAAAAGGCCTTATGACCAATAATAAAAGTCACCTTATCTGCAAAAGACAATTTAATCTATGATAGAATTAAGAAAAAGTGAAAAGAGCATATATAAATTATAAAAAAAAATGGGTTTCTCATGTAACTGATTAGGAAACAAACTTTTTTATATAAATCTAATATGGAACTTAAAAAAAAAAATTAGTTTTACAGGCCACGTCTCTCAAGGGAAAGATTTATTGCATATAAAGTGTAAATCTAGCAAAATTCCGCATACACTTATGTTGTTAGCATGTTATACTTCCCATTTTTTTTAACTCTGTAAATTCTTTTATAAGATCGTGTTCTTTTTTGTTTATAGTTAAATTTAAATTTCAAAATGTTCTTTGGATATTTTGCCTTTGATCATGCAAAATACGTAAGGCTGCAACTTTAACTCATACATATGATGGATGCATTTAGAGGGTGATTGAAATCATATTGTGCATGATGATATCTTGAATTTGTCACCATTGGATACCAAACACTAGTCTTTTGCTTACTAAATTAGAAGACAATAGTCTCAATAATCCTTATTTTGTACCTTCTTATTATAGTTTGTTTTCAAATTAATGGAATCGACAGGGTTTCTTCAATAATCGGAAACCGATCATCGATTTTAAACTTTCTTTTTTTCAAACATACTAATTTTTTAGCAACAATAGTGTTGTTTGTATGTGCTTCGGGTGTCCAATGTAGGTTTTTATACAAAACTTCAGATAGTCCCATGGCAGCAAAAACCATTTTTGTAATTTATTTTATAAACAAACCACTCCTTTTGCAACATCGAAGATTGTTATATAAGTATTGCTAAAGGCAAATTCTTTTCTTCAAATTTAATTGGTTTAATACTATAAAGCATCAAAATCGGTAATATCTGGCAACTCCATTATCATTAATTGATAGTTTTTGCAAGTATGAGTCACATTAAATCTCTAATGATCAATTATTAGTATTTGTGTTCTTAATATGTAAAAGGATAGTCTGAGATTGCATACTGTGAAAATATTCGTATGGTAGAGGGCAAACTTGAAGCATTGAAGTAACTACCTTACAAGTATATTTGAGCTTGACATGTGTGATTCAATCAAATCATATTGTGTTGGCATTTGAATACGTGGTTCAACAAAATATAAGACCAACTTACTTTGTATTCACTTATTAACAACCTTTTTTTTTTTTCAAGTGATGGCTGCACTCATAGTTGTCAAATTATCCAGGACTTATATTTTGTTGATTTAACATTGATAGATTTTTTAAAGTTTGGTTATGGTTGAGCTATAGTTAAACAAATAAGTGTTTGATTATTTGAATAATGGGTGTTTATGGTTTTTCAGATTTTTTTTACTGTAATAGTTTTTTTAAAAAAAATAAATATCACATTTTTTTTATTAATGAAATGAATATTATGTAAACAAACTTTGGGTCTGAGTTCTGCAAAAATAGAATGATTAAATAGTTAACCTGACACTAACAGAAAAATTAATTTAGTGCGTTTTTATATAAGTGTGGGATCAAATTGATAATAATAATTTGTTAAGGACCAAAATAATACAAACATTATATGAGAAAAGCTAAAATAAGTATTTAGTCTTGTTAATTATTAAAATAAATTAACGCTAAACATTCTTTTTACCATAACTTGGACTAGAAATGACAATTCATTCTGAATTTAGAAATTTCTATAGGGATTGTCCCGTGGGCCGTGGGGATAGAGAGAATTTTTATCCCGTAGAAATGGGGTTGGGGGCAAAGTTTGCCCCACTCCAAATTTTGGAGATAGGGCAAAAATATAGTCCCACTCTATCTTATCCTGAAATTTAAAAAATATTATTTTATTTTTATTTTATAATATGTGATATATTTTAAATAAGAATACTTAAATATTTTCAAATTAAATATTTATAAATTTATTATATTTCATATGCATAAAATATCATAGATAATTACATAATGAAGGAATATCTTAATTTGAGATAGAATTTAAAATGATTTATGATTATATGTGAATTTAGAACTTTATTATTTGTGCTTAAAATTATTTAGTAATTATGTGTGAATTTGTAACACTAAATTTTAAAATTTATATCTTTTCTTAATTTTTTATTTTTTATTATTCTCCAACTGTATGGGGATAGGGCAGATATCCCCGATAATGGGGCATAGGATAAATATATATTTTGTTTCCATAATAGAACATAGATAAAAGAAGACCAATCTACTTCTACTCTACTCTATTATCATCCCTAACTTGAACCACGTGAAATAATGAGTCATACTGTTATTTGAAGTTGAAAATCTCGTTCTCATGGCAATGGGAGATGATAAAAATGCTTCTAATAAATTTTATTGTTGACTTCTATATTTATAGAATTGAATTACAAATTTGAATATTTGTGATAAAATTAACAAATCAAAACTAATATAGCAGCAACATAATTTAAACATCTAAGCTTTATTGATTTTAAACAAATGAAAGGAAGATTGCAACCTGCACAAACTACTCTTTAAAATTGCGCCCTTGTATCGTACAGACTATAATCTAATCAGGAATAAAATCAAAAAATAATCATACTTAATTACAGAGGAAAAAAAAAAGATGAAGTTAATCATTGTGCCTAATAGTATAGGACATCAACTCCATCATATTTGATTTTTATCAAGAATGAAAAAAAAAAATTGAAAAGCTAATATGTATAAAAGATGAAATAAGTACCTTTTAATCACCAATAATCTTCCTTGATCATTTATAAATATCACTGTTTAAGCACAAGCCAAGAATATGAAACAAAGTAGCAATGCACAAAATTATTACAAACTCTGTCTATTTGAATTTTGAAGACAGCCAAGATCATGATACATCTTGATTCCAAACCTCTCAATACAAATTTAGTCCATTACTATATTGCTTCTCTAATGATTCTATATACAGTGAAGTTTCAGTCTTGGCTTTGGCCCTCTTGATCTGAATAAGCTTATCATATACACACCATGGAAAGCTCAGAAAATGACCCTTAGCTAGTCCTTCATTATAGCATCCCCAATAAGTAGGATGATAGGTAACATAGTACCAAGCTGATGCTTTTGCCAAAGTATCATCACCTTCAGAACTGGACTCGCTTTTCGTTGCACCAAACCATGCCCGAACTTCCGTTCTCAGCGACTTCATGGCAAGATGAATTCCTTCCAAATCCTTGCTTTTATCAAAGGATTCTGACATGTTCAATATATTGCCACTTATTATTTCACCCTCAGTATTAATTCCATAATAATCCATCAGGTTTCTCAGCTTGTAATCATACATGCTCTTGTATTCATAAGCATCACTTTCATACCTTTTGAAACCATCAACTTCCATGTCGGGGTCATATAACTGCCTTGCCATTTCCATAGTAAAGGGCTTTATTTCCTGAGCAACATTCCTTACCTCGCGATAGAGCTTTCCTATTATGCCATTTGATTTATAACTGGTTTTGTTAGGCTTTTCCTTGAAATCTGGATAATCTTTCACACGCAGATAGCGAGGTATTTCTGCAGGCCTACCAGTTTTTGGGAAATCAACTGCAACTGAGTGTAGCCTTGCAAGCTCAATACATTGAGGACTCATTGCTTTTTCAGGCTCCCTATCAGCAAAGATTGTGTGGGCGGTAGCAATAATTCCTAAGCTGTCGTTGACTATGTAGTCTACAAAATGCTTCTCAACATCCTGCAGCAGTAAAGACAGTGGTTATTGTCAACAAGAAGGAATCTTAAGAAAAATTCCACAAAGATGGTTGCAGTGTGTCTGACTTGGCTTTTCAGTCCTACTAAAACAAATTTAGAGAGCCTATATTCACAGGGTTGTTTTGTCCAATAAGAATTTAGCTGAACTAGTTGGGAAAAACAATTTCATAAGGGCATAAAATAACACTTCTCTGAACTTTGCAGTTCCATTTACTCAACCTATTCTGTTGTAACACGTTGACAACAGACAGAACTATAAAAATAAAGAAAATGATTAAGGCAGTAAATGATCAAACTTGTAAGGTAAAAGCCAAGAAAATAGTAACCGTGCGAAGATTGAAAGTGAACAAACAATGTGACTAACCTTTGCTATGCTGTAGCTAGTTTGGAATCCTTGGATTCCAGCTTTCCTTGGTCTCTTGATTTCTTATAAATGAACTTAAAATGAATCAAAATTATTACTAGCCTAAGATTTAGATTCGCACAATACAATGCCTTAATACCTTCATTTGGCTTCTAAATATTTCCTTCTTTATTTCATATGCAATGGCTATATTGCTACATGTACAGTGAAATTTGTCAAAAATCACGTCCAGAATTTCATGATCTTTATTGAAGAGAAGAAAATTTGAAAGTTTTTATGTGAAAACACACAAACAAATTTCATTATTCTCTCTTTCCTCTATATCTAGATCTATCTTTGCCATGTTGCCTACACAATCACTGACTGTTGAGGGTAGCAACCAAAAATCTAGAAACAAATACAAAATGCTTAAGCAAAGTAATACTAGGATGTCAATTATAATGAATATCTGGTTCAGAATTTTCTCTTGGCAATATGATTTATAATTCTTCACTTCGTTAGTTAATTATCATTAGAGTCATATCCTTACCATCTTATAGATTCTCATTTCAAGTATACCTTTCAATGGATAATGAACAAGGACATTCCTTCACTGTCTTTGGCTAATTAATTCTATATTGAAACCCTCAAAGAAACCTAGTTATTAAAGAAATGATTCATATGGCAAAGACCTGAAATGGTCAAAGGTGAATAGCCATGTAATCATTCATGTAATCCAAGAACAATCCATACTATTAATCCATTTTTTTATGGACAAAGTACACTTACCTCCCTTGCGATTTAGTGCAATTACACTCACACTCCTTCTATTTTCAAAAATATACACTCACCTCCCTTATTTTTTTGGAGCAAAGGAGGTGAATATGTGTTTAAAATAAAGGGAAAGGGAGGTGAGTGTATATGAAAAAGGCATATCAGTGTATTTTTCTGAAAATAAAAAAGGATATAAGTGTAATTATACTAAACCTCAAGGGAGGTGAGTGTAATTTGCCATTCTTTTATTTATTTCAGTGTTTATTGTTCATTATAAAAATGAAACTTTTACTACGTATAGTTACAATGAAATTTGTTTCACCATCTAAGGTTAATGCATATTAGCTTGGCTCCTCTGCATCTCGCTATATACATAAATGCGTTCATTGAAGGTATAAAATAAGATTAGATAGAACATGAAGGTAGAACATATTTTCTTCATTCATCATTAGGAGCATAAAATACTAGCTACACAAACAAATGCTTTCAATGAAAATTCAGATGAAAGATGAAGACATGGGTAAAAACAACAAAATTTTCCTTATATAACACAAACAACTGAAAGACTTGGCCAAAGAGAGAATCTTTTGAACAGAAGTAAGAAACGGAAAATGCAATATGACAAAGAGTATTAAATTATGACCTATTTAATCCCATGTGGCATAAAAAGGGACATTTGTTTAGCACAGAAGGCAGAAGTCACTTTAAATGCTACATACAGGGAGAAAGTGTGATATGTGTAAGAAATGGTAGAAGAAACAGAAAAGGCTCATCAATTTGCTTGAATAAATATACCATAATTAATACCTCTATTCTAACATCTCGATCCAGATTCATGGTAGGAGCTGGTGCATAATCCATGGGTTTTTCTTGACGAGGAGGAACAAGATTAGAGTCCCAAGAAACAAAGTAGATATCTCCATCCAAGTCACTTCCCGAACATTCATTAGGATGAGGTCTAATATAAGAAATCAATCAATGTCAGCAAATGGGATAGAGCTAATGATAGTCTGACTGAATGAGTTGGTATCTTGATGACCAAATATACAAATAAATGGCCAGACATTAGTACCCCAACTTCTTTGATCATATTATGCATTTAGGGAATTCATGAAAAAAGGAAGTCCAGAATAATGACATCAAGACTTTTAAGCATAAGAAGTGAGGCTCGCAAAACAAATTAGAGAGTATGTCACAAAAATCAGCAACTTCTCTTTCTTCATCAAATTGACAAAGAGAATGCTCAGCAATTGCTTTACTGATCCTAGGAGCTAATTATGCAAAAATATTAAGCTTACAAATGCAAATATACTATGATGTAAATATATGATCCCAGGAGCATCATATGGTTTACATACATTGCAATATGTATCTTCCTAATATGTCCGTCAGGATCTCAGCTGACATGCATGCCCAACAAAAATATCCTGCTTCTGATGTGTTAGATTAGTTTTTAGTATATGTTCTCTATAAGGGAATTCTAGTCTTATCACTCATTTTGTATTATTTACCCTAATGAATATATACTCCCACCTAAACCCTTGTTGGGTTACAGCTTCATAGTCTCTCTCTCCCTTCTCTCTCTCTTTTCTACATGGTATCATATGTGAATGAATTTCTTGGCTGAAATCATCACAGGCCCACCTTTCTTCTGAGCTCTCCCTTCAATTTCTTCCCCCTTTTTTGTTCTCTCTTTTTTTTTTTTTTTCTTTCTCCTACCTCTCAACTCTCATGAACTGATTGCGAGACAGCAATCTTTCAAAATTCTGGTGCAACAATTCTAATTGCTATAATTTCGCCAAGTCATTGGCAGAGGCGCAGTTCAGCCAAGTTCTTGGCAGTGGTGCAGTCACTATAATTTCTATTTGATTCTCGGCACTCCCAGTTGGTATTACTTGGGTGTTCTAAGTTCTGTTTAATCTTCTGGTTCTATTCTGTGACTGCAACAGGTTCTGGTTCTTCCAATTTTGGTTAAATTTGTGTTGCTGGCTGTTTTTGTCTTAATATATTGTGATGACTGAAAATAATTCTGCACATGAGACCAATAAAGTTACTGATACCAAGACTTCTGTATCGTTGAAAACTGTGATTACTGAGATAGTTCCTACACCTACTAAAATAACAGATAGAAAACTAGATAGCCGAAACTATGCCCAATGGAAGAGGTCAGTTGAAAATTTTCTTTTAGGTGTAGAGATGGAAGATCACCTAATTAAGGATCCTACAACAGATGAGACAGCAAAAAAATGGATTCACAATGACAAAAGGCCTTTATTCCATGATACAGAGGACTTTAGATTCAAAGATTGATGACAGCAAAAAAATGAATTCATGATGACAAAAGGCTTTTATTCTATGATACAGAGGACTTTAGATTCAAAGATTGATGACAGCAAAAAAATGATTCATGATGACAAAAGGCTTTTATTCTATGATACAGAGGACTTTAGATTCCAAGATTGATGACATAACTACTCAAAGGACTTTAGATTTCAAGATTGATGACAGCAAAAAAAAATTCGTGATAAAAAGCTTTTATTCTACGACACAAAGGACTTTAAATTCCGAGATTGATCACATAACTACTCATTGTGATCCTATCAAGGAGTTCTGGTTGTACTAGGATTGATTTATTCTAGTAAAGAAAATTTATCCTACCTTTATGAGATCTCTCAAGAATTTTATCAAACTGATCAAAAAGAAAGTACTTTAACAGAATATTTCACTGAATTTAAGCGAATGTTTGAAGAATAGAATACATTGCTGCCTATTACTACTAATGTGAATGAGATGCATGCACAAAGGGAGCAATTAGCAGTGATGAGTTTTCTATTCGGTCTAAAGCCTGAATTTGGTGTAGCAAGGTCTTAGATATTGACTAGAATGGAGACCTTGCCCTTGAAGGATGTCTATTTCAAGCTTCTTCATGTTGCTTGGGATGTATAAAAGGACAATGTTATTTCAGATGAGTCCTCAGCTTTGGTGGGATATAAGAGTGACAACAATGGAGGTGGTTGTGGAAGTGCCAAGAATCGCAAAGGTGGTGGTCCTGCTACAAGTAATCCACTGATTTGTAATTACTGCAAAGAACCAGGGCATATCAAGAGGTATTGCCAAAAGCTCCTTGCAAAATCCTCACAACAACAGAAGCATGCTTATGCTGTCTCCAATGAAATTACACATAATTCGAGTGAGACAAATACAATGGTTATGTCCCCAAAAGAATTTGCTCAGTATACTCAATTTTAGGCTTTTCAATCTTCAACAGCCCCTCCTATTGCAACTGTGGCTTAGATAGGTAACCCCGCTACTCGCTTCACTTCTTCATCATGCAACCGGGTCATTGATTCAAGTGCAACTGATCATATGACCAGTAACATCAGTATTCTTTACTCATTTTAGACTTTGTCTCAGTTACCTGGTGTCACTTTAGTTAATGGATCAACTGCTCTTGTCATGGGAAGAGGTACTGCTTGTCCTACCTCATCAATTTCTTTGTCTTTAGTTCTATACTTAACCACAGTTTCCATTTAATTTAATATCAGTCAATAAAATAACTCATTACCTGAATTGTGGTGTTTTCTTTTTTCCTGGTTATTGTTACTTTCAGGAACTTGGGACAAAGAAGATTATTGGTAGATGTCGTGAATCAAATGGTCTATACATCCGTGAGTGTCCTCCTAAAAGTGTGCCACGTTCAATTGCATCCTCTAGTGTTGTCTATCCCCTTCAAATTCATTGTTGATTGGGTCATCCTTCCTCGTAGAATTTGAAAAAGTTGTGTCCAAATTTGAGTTCAATGTTTACTTTAGCATGTAAGTCATGTCAGTTTGCCAAACATCATCGAGACAATTATTTTCCTAGGGTCAATAACAGGTTGCATCCCCTTTTGAGTTAGTTCATTTTGATGCATGGATCCGTGTCTTATTTTATCTAAGGCTGGTTTTCGTTATTTTTTCACCTTTGTGCATGATTATTCCTAAATTACTTTGTTATATTTAATAAAGCACTGAATTGTTTTCTATATTTCTTGCCTTTTGTTCTAAGGTCAAAACTCAATTTAATTTTATTGTTAAAATTATACGGAGTAATAATGCAAAAGAATATTCTTCCATGGCATGATTCATCAATCTTCATGTGTTGTGACACCCCAACAAAATGGGATCGCTAAAAAAAAATAAAAATCACCATTTAATGAAAATTGCTAGGGCCTTACTTTTCCATGTGAAACTCCTTAAAGAGTTTTGGGATGATACTGTTTCTACTAGGGCTGAGCAAAAAAATAAAACCGCAAAAAAACCACCTTATTAAACCAAAATTGAATGGTTAAAATTTAGACACAATTTGAAGCAAATGAATTTTCTTAAAAAAAAAAATCAGTTCATGGTTAAAAATGATTTAAAAAAATTCCAATCATTTCTAACCGAACCCACTTGAAATTTTATTCAAAGTCAAATGAAGCCTTTATCAATTGTATTTTCTCATTGTTTAAAGCCCAAACCCAACAAAACCTTTATCATAGTGTAGTGTATTACTAATGATTTACTCACTATGAAATTATATGATAATTGTCATTTTGTAACATATTTTTATTAATTACTGTCTAACTAAGCAAATAATGTGCATAATGCAATGTATAATTTTTATAAATTCATGTTTCAATAGTATGAAATTCTATGTTGTGTATGAGTCATGACAATTACAAGATAGATTACATTAAACTTTGAATTTTAGTTATATTTTTATAATTGCTAATACTCTATTTTAGTGATATTAACCACAAAAAAACTTTAAAAAAAAACTTTAAAAAAAAACTTTCAACAAGTCTAAACTGATATTAACCACCCAAAAATACTCTAAACTAACTTGAGCGATTAAAATCGCTTCTAAAATTTGAATTGGTTAATATAGGGTCAATTGAAGTGTAAACTGAAAAAAATTAGTTCAGTTAAAAAAATTCACGTAAACCACTTCTAATCAACTCGCGCCCACCCCTAGTTTCTACTACTTGCTTTCTTATCAATCAAATGCTTTCTTCTGTATTACAAGATCAAATTCTCCATTCCCTTTTATTTCCTTCTTAGTCTCTTTTTTCTCTTTCTCTTCGCATCTTTGGTTACACCTGTTCTGTTCATGAGGTTTGATCCCCAAGTTTCAAAATCAGCCCCACAATCTCTGAAATGTATCTCTCAAAGCTATTCTCAATATCAAAAAGGGTACAAATGTTTCTCTTTTGAGTTGGGGCGTTATCTTATTTCTACTGATGTCACATTCTTTGAGTCTACTCCTTTTTTTGTAGAGCCATTACCTTCACTTGACTTTGAGGATGAATTTCTAATCTATTGTATTCAAGAAGTATTACCCACTACTTCTAAGATTCTTCGACCACTAATCACCCATGTCTACTCTCGACGTCCTAGTCAACAAGAGATGGCATCAAATGTGAAACCCAATGATGTACAGGATCACCCTCCAAAGATTCATGATTCACCACTCCCACTAGCTCCTTCATCTCAAGATCCAACTCTTGATCTTCCCATTGCCCTTCGAAAAGGTAAATGCAGTTGCACCATCCTATTTCATCTTTTGTTTCCTAGGACCATCTTTCTTCCTCTTCTAGATCATTTGTTGCTTCCTTTGATTTTGTGATGGTTCCAACATGTGTCTAAGACATTATCCCATTTTGGATGGAGTTAGCTATTTTGGAGGAGATATCGTGCATCTTCCAACTGATAAACAACTTATTGAGAGCAAATGAGTATACCGTGTTGTTAAGAAAATAATTAGGGTTTTGTGTTGGGAAAAAAATAGAGAGAGATAAAGAAGATATTATTATGAAGTTGTTCTCTATAATGAGCTAAGCATATGTATTTATAATAAAAATATGTACAAGAAATAGAATTCAAATAGGACTCTAATAGATCTAGACTTATCATTTATCCTAACCTACATAAGCTTATCACTTATCCTACATAGGCTTATCACTTTAACTAACTAACCTATTCAC
>JANHAO010006773.1:0-20921 GCA_026873985.1 Saraca asoca
AAGGTATTTTTCTGGACCAACTGGTTTATATTCTACACATGGATCCATGGCTAGGGTTTCAAAATTTTAAATTTCCGCTGTGCTTGTTGCCATGAAACCCAACAAAGTCTCTTCCCATCTAGTCTGCTTCGTGACTCACTCGTAAAATTCACCCAGGTTGCTAACTGGGGACTTGTATAGACTCTTGAATAACTTTCCATCTCTATGAAGTCCCACTGAGACAGCAGCCAGGATGGCCTCATCTGAAGGCTTCTCAACATTGTTGACCTCACGTTTGAAGCGAGCGATATAGTCTTTCAATGTTTCATGCTTACTCTAGAAGACCGTAGTGAGATGACATGGGGGCGTGAGTTACTTCTTTAGCACTCGATACTAGTTAATGAACTTTTCCTGACACTCCTCCCAATTGCTAATGCTATGAGCTTGGAGGCTTCTAAACTACATTCAAGGAACTTCACCCAAAGTAGCAAGGAATATGCGACACCTGACGAAGGGGTTACAAACTTATAGATCCATCTAGATGTTGAACAGGTCTAGATGGTTATGCAGATCGCTGTCTCTATCATATAGTAGAATGACTGGGACTTTGAGCTTGCACAGCAGGGGTTCCTTCATGATCTCTCTAGAGAATGGGGTTTGCTCCCTAAAGTGACCTCAGTCATTTGCAGCCTAAGGGTGCTCCTTCAAATGCTTGACTCTTTGAAGGAGATCTTCTATCAAAAGGTCCAAGCCCCTTAGTCTTTGGCTAGAGACTTGGTGGCTTGTTTCACTGTTCCAGCCATATAGATGATGATGCGAAGTTTGCTCCTAGTTAGTTTTATTGGAACGTTCGACTTCGGGTACAATGATTTCATCCCACCTTGCACATTCTGAGCTTGTGCTTGCACTAACATTATGACTATTTTAACTAGCTCTCCCATCATGTGCTCAAGTTTCTCCTACCGTTGGAGCCAGCTTTACGGTCCGTCAGTGCCATTAGTGGTCGAAATTGATTGTACTGAGCTAGCTGGAGGGACACCAGTACTTGCTCTGATAATAGGAGTAGTGGACGAGTCTGTTATTGTGACATGACCATCTAAAGGATAAGGTTGTGTGTTTGAAGCTCTGATGGCTCTTCCTTTGGCCATTGTAGCTGGAAATGAACTAGAACAGGTGAGATCCCTGCAGATGGCGCCAAAAATGTTGACGTCATATTTTGGTAACGAGCCAAACTCCGGCCAATGGGGGGATTCTTTCGGGATCTCTGACCATTGACTAGTTCAAACACTAGAAATCAGTAGAATACACAAAGAAGAAGGGAAGAGCAAAAAAAAGACACAAGATTTTTAATGTGGTTCGGCCAAGTCTAGATAAAATCGGACCTTATGTCCATGGTAGTGTATTGTTATGGAAGTAATTATTTCTATGAAGATCCTAGCATACAATATTGCTTCCTCTCATAGTTTTCAGAATCTTCTAGCTTCTCTCCTTATTTTGGCAGAGTTTCTGCCTATTTTTCCAAATCATTTTTTTTAGGAGGGGTGCTTCCTCATATTTATAGAGAAGAGGAGGTTATAATAGTAATTTCATTTGCAATAAATCTATTACATCAACATTTATTATAGAAGATAGAATGAATAGACAAAATCTTACGATTTGTTTGTTGTATATTGTCTTCAGTAAGTGGACCTGGTGTGTCTACTAGGCAAAGTGTGAATAGGTCTTCTACCTAGCTAGCTCTCAGGTCACTGTTCATACTTCATTAGTCAGGTCGTTCAACCTGGGGTCACACCCATCTTCAAGATGAGGAAGTCGAGGTCGAGCTCGCTTTGTCATGCACAAGCTCGAGCTGAAGAGGTCGCTTCATGAGGCGATCTGAGCATTCTTCGAGCTGGTCCTTTTGCCGCTTTCGGACTGCTCATAGGTCCAACTAGTACGAGCTAATTTTCTCATATAACTGAGAGTAAATGCTTAGGTTGCCTCACAAGAAGTATGTTGGTTTAACATCTTTGGCTCAATGGTCCATTGGGCCTTTTCTCAACCAACATCATTAACATAAATCGACTCTCCTAGTTCCACTTCCTCTCCTACATGTTCTTGGAAGCCTTCAAAGAGTAGGTTAAGCCTATGCCCATTGACCTTGAACATCTTGTCAACTACTAAACTTCTAATCTCAACTACACCATAAGGAAACATATTAATAACAACAAAGGGTCCAATCCAATGGGAACGTAACTTATTAGGCCTCAATTGGAGTCCTAAATTGTAGAGTAAAACTTTCTGCCCAACTAGGAGGTGTTTCCTAATAATTCTCCTATCATGGAATGCCTTGGTCTTCTCTTTGTAGATGCATAAATTTTTATAGACCTCAAGCCAAATCTCTTTTAATTCTTGTAATTATAGCTTTCTTTGCTCACCAGCTTCATCCATCCATATGTTGCAACTCTTCATAGCCCAAAGAGCCCCATGTTGTATCTCCATGGGAAGGTGAAATGCGTCATCAAAAACCATCTTGTAAGGAGACATCCCAATGGGTGTCTTGTATGTTGTTCTATAGGCCCACAATGCATCATCCATTCTCAAGCTCTAATCTTTTTTGCTTAGCTTCATTGTTTTCTCTAAGATAGACTTGATTTCTTGGTTAGATATTTCAACTTGTCCATTTGTTTAAGGGTGATTAGGTGTAGAAATCTTGTAAAAGACTCCATATTTCCTCAACAATGCCTTAACTATTCTATTACAAAAATGGTCCATTGATCATTCACCAAAGCCTTAGGAATTTCAAACCTATTGAAAATGTCAGACTTGACAAAACCTACAACAATCTTAGAATCATTAGTCATAGTGGATTTTGCTTCCACCCACTTTGAAACATAATCCACAACAAGAAAAATATAAAGGAAGCCACAAGATGAATGGAATGGTCCCATGAAAATAATGTAACATATATAAAAAATCTCACACACAACAATAGGGGTTTGCAACATTTCATTTCTACAAGGCCAAACTACCTGTTCTTTGACATTGTTCACAACATTTGCAAAGTATGTATTATTAGCCTAGGTTATCCTAGCTATATATTTCTTAGTTTTGATGTTGAAAAATAATTTTAATCACATCATTCACATTACTATTTGACATTATATTTAATTGTTTATCTTTATTTGCTTTGCAGGTTTCAAAGTATATATGTGATTTAAAAGATCAACATTAGAATTAGGAATTATTTTATTTTTATAGGATCTTTTGTAAATGAATTCAAAAGAAGTTTGATTTAAACAAACAATTTTATAATGACGTAGAAACACCACTTGAAAAAGGTATAGATTTTAGAAAAACTATTTTACACATTACAAATCGATTCATCAATCGATTCATGTTCAAAAATCTATATGAATCAATTCATCGGTGGATTCATGAAGAACAATTTTCAAAAAATTTTAAAATCAAAAGTCAGGATTTTTATCTGAATCAATTCAAGAATCGATTCACAAACTAAAAGCTCGTTTTTATGTTACAAATGGTTACAACAGTTATAAAAGTCCTAACTACCTTCAATTTTCATAACTTTTACATAATTTTCTTTCTCCTTTAAGTATGAAAATCTTAGAGAAAAGAGCTTTATTAGATTTCTCTACCTCACAAGATTTCCAGATCAAATTAAGTGATTTTGAATCAAGCATTTATTGAATTCATCTTAGCTATTTGAGAATTGTCTCTCAAATCTTTTTCTAGTATTGTATTTCTACTTTACCCTATTCTTTTCTTATCATTTATTTTCTTTTAAGGTTTCTAGGTTAATAGAAATCTTGTATAGGTTAGCAAGACCCTATATAATTTCTTGTGTTTGTTTTAGGTTTTGAAAAGCTTGGTTTAATTCTTCTTGGTTAGCAAGATTCCTATAATTCTTATGTGTAAACTGGCATTTCAAAAGCCTGGCTAAATCCTGATGTTTTGATTAATTGAATTGAAAATGCACCCTGATGATGAGAGCAAGACAACATTCATAACCAATCAAGGAACCTTTTATTATAAGGTCATGCCATTCAGGTTGAAGAATGCAAGGGCAACATATTAAAAAATGATGAATAAGGTTTTCATGGAATAAATAGGGAGGAATATGGAAGTATATGTGGATGACATGATAATTAAGTCAAGAAGCTTGGAATAGCACTAACAAGATCTTGAAAAGACATTTGAGGCCTTAAAGAAGTTTCAGATGAGGTTAAATCCCAAAAAGTGTGCATTCAGGGTTAAAGTTGGAAAATTTTTAGGATTCAAGATTACCTAATAGGGTATAAAAGCCAACCCATCTAAGTGCCAAGCCATAATTGATATGAAGAGCCAAACAAACATAAAAGAGGTGTAGATGCTTAATGGAAAGGTCATGACCCTTGTGTGTTTTATGTCTAGGTCAGTTGATAAACACGCTCCTTTCTTTAAGTTGCTTAAAAATATTAAACATTTTGAATGGACTAACAACTATGAACAAGCTTTCCAATAGCTAAAAGAAATATGGCCACACCATTTGTACTTACTTTGTCAAAGCCAATGGAGACATTATATATATACTTAGTAGCAGCCACAAAAGCAGTAAGTTCAGTGCTCATATAGGAAACTGAAGGAAAACAAAAAATGATATACTTTACAAGCTATATGCTGCACGACACTAAAGTAAGGCACTAGAAAATAAAGAATTTAGCCTTTGCTCTGTCAATAACATCTAGAAAGATAAAGCCTTACTTTCAAAGCCATCAGATCATCATTCAAACGTGCACCCTGATTTGGTAAGTCCTATAAAGGCCTTACCTAGCAGGTTGATTAGTGGCCTAGGGAGTGGAGATGTCATAATATGGACTCATTTACAAAGCAAGGAAGGTGGTAAAAGCCCAAGCATTGGTAGACTTTGTGGTAGAGTTGGCAAAGATAGAAGAATTTGAGTTGAAGGACCCAATAAGGACATTATATGTAGATAGCTTATTGAACAGTAAAGGTAATAGGGCAAGGGTGATCTTAGAAAGACCTATGGATTTAGTCTTAGAATACTCACTAAAATTTAACTTTAAGGCAACCAAGAATTAGGCAAAATATAAAGCATTGAAGAGGTAGGTGCATGATCTCTAAAGGTCAAGAGTAATTCTTAATTAGTAATTACCTAGGTCAAGGGAGACGGAAAGAGCTAACACTAGCAAGGTATGTTGATGTAGCTAAGAACTTGTTGAAAAGATTTAACTTCGAGCTAACAAGGATTTTAAAGGAAGAGAATGAGCATATAGAAGCATTAACCAAGTTAGCTAGTGCCAAAGCATCAGTACACAATAGAACTATAATTCAAAAGATGTTGCAAGCCCCTTGTATGAATGAGGTAATGTGCATGAAATATGAAAAGTCATGGTTAACCCTTTCATGGTATTATTAAAGGAAGAACAGTTGCCAAAAGATAAGAAAGAAGCTAAGAAGATTGAATGAAGGGCAACACACTTTCTATAGAAAGATGCACTTATACAAGAAGAGTTTTTCCCTTCTATCACTAAGGTGCCTCTAACCAAGTGAAGCTAATTATGTTCTAAGAGAAATCCATGAAGGCATTTGTCGGTCTCATATGGCAGGAGCTGCAAAAGCATTGAAGACCATTCAATTAAGATGTTTTTGGCCAAAAATGAAGCAAAAAGCCCTAGAGCTTGTATGAAGTTGTGAAAAATGTTAAAAGTTTGTGAAAGTCCAAAGATAGTCGACAACTGAACAAATGTCCATATTCACTCCTTGGCCTTTCAACCAATAGAGCATAAACTTGCTAGGACCATTCCTAGTGGCTCTTGGTTAGTTGAAGTATATGGTGGTAATGGTTGATTACTTTACCAAGTGGATAAAGGTAGAGCCCCTTACATCCATAACCTCAAATAACATGCAAAAATTCATTTGGAAAAATATTATTTACAGGTAAAATTTCTAAAAGTATGGACATAAAAAAAATTGCTACCATTTCCTCTTAGGTACAACCTGCCTACAATAATTATTTTGAATAATGAAAAGTAGTTCACCAGTGGCAGTTTCCAACAGTTCTATCTAAGGTTGGGAATTAAGCAAAAGTTTACTTTTGTTGAACATCCTAAATCAAATAGGCAAGCAGAACTGGCAAACTAGATCGTATTAGAAGGACTGCAAAAAAGTCTAGACAAAGCAAAGGGAAGATGGGTTGAAGAGCTACCAAGTATTTTATGGTCATATTAAACCATCATTCATTTTGCCACTAGTGAAACTCCTTTCATGCTCACATATGGGAGTTAAACCATGCTCCCGATCAAACTCAAGTAGTATTTTGACTAAAAAGAGCATTATGAGTGACAAGGGGATGCAAAAAGGAGATAAGAGGAACTAGATATGCTAATAGAAACAAAGCAAGTGGTTTGGCTTCGAAATGAATGCTATAAAGCAAAGATTGCAAAAATTACAAATAAAAGAGTAAGAAGTAAAGAGTTCATAAAGAGATATCAAGTCCTCTAAAGAGCAAACAAGTTGCATAAAGTCACGACTGAAGGAAAATTGGCAATGACATGAGAAGGACCATTTAAAGTGTGGGAGAGCCTATCAAATTGCGCCAACCATTTGGAAACTATGCAAGGAAAGCTCCTTCCTTGAAAGTGGAATGCAGCGCACTTAAAGCTATATCATGTATAGATTTGATATCTAAGGATAACAAATCATGTATTCGAAATAATGAAATAAAGTGAAAAATTACATCATATGTGTGTAAAAGACCAAATAGATCCCTTAACACTAATGCAAGACAAATTTAAGTAGTCCCTTTGGTATAAATAAAAGACTAAGTAGATCCCTTGGAACTAATGCAAGAGAAATCCCAACAGTCCCTTAGGTATAAAAAAAAGCCCAAGCAGATCTCTCGGCATTAATAAAAATCCAAACAGTCCCCTCGATGTAAATAATAGCCCAAGCAAATACCTTGGTACTAATAAAAATCTAAGTAGTCCCTTTGGCACTAATAAAAATCTGAGTAGTCCCCTTGGTATAAATAAAATCCTAAGCAAATCCCTCAGTACTAATGAAAATCCAAGCAGTCCCCTCAATATAAATAAAAGCCCAAGCAAATCCCTCGCACTAATAAAAGCTTAAGTAGATCCCTCGACACTAATAAAGCCAAGTAGTTCCCTTGATAGACCGATAAACTCTCAAAGTGTGATGTTCAAGTGAAAATAAGATCAAATTGATCAAAACAACT
The DNA here is from genome assembly GCA_026873985.1 of Saraca asoca. Taxonomy (NCBI): domain Eukaryota; kingdom Viridiplantae; phylum Streptophyta; class Magnoliopsida; order Fabales; family Fabaceae; genus Saraca; species Saraca asoca. Next base: position 7,217 of record JANHAO010006773.1, read on the forward strand.
GGTTAAACAAAGACGATCAAAAAATTGACAAAAGAAAAATTATATGACCCATTAGAGATTCAGAAAGAAATACCACGCAGAAGTTGGGGATATTGGTAAATTCATTCATATGATTGATTAGCCTACCTAATGCATATGTAAATAAGAAAGAAAAAATAATAAACAATGCAACAATGATAGGCAGGGTTTAGGAGGGCTTGATTCTTTCTTCAACTCTTCCATAATATGCTCCTAAGGCTTATCCCCATCGACCTTAGAAAGGCTATGCAGAAAGGCCCAATAATCTGCATCAATGTCATTGAAAAGATATCCCTCTTGCCCTTGGAAGAGCCTATGGAGGGAACCTTTTGATTGAGTAAGGACAATGCCTCGATGAGAGTAGAAAAAAACTTGGTCTAATCAGGGGAAGTTGAATCATCCACAATAATTACTTTTGGCACTAACTCTGACTTAAGTGGATAGTAGAGCAGCAAGCTTCCATTTGGACAGAGCTTGGGCACATTTTTCCATTGATAATTAAAAGTCCATCTTCAAATGACCTATTTAACTAGTAACTCAAAGGTAAAACAAAAAGAAAATGTAAGCTAATAAGGCAGAATAAACAAGCAAAGCTAAAACCAATGTAGGTAATAAAGAAGAACTACCATTGCTGGTGCATTTTTAAGGAAGCAAGAGAAAAGAGGAAGTTACAAAAACTCACCTATAAGGGAAGCAATGATGTAACTAAAAATAAAAAAATAATGAAGAAGATGATAGTAAGTAGCTATAGGCTCATAATATGAAATATAGAAGCCACAAACAAATGATCTAAATTGGCTTTTATAAAAGGCTAGAAGATATCCAACAACCAAGGAAAATCAGGATAAATAGGCGAGATGGCATCAAGGCTCCTTGGGAAGGAAAGGTCCTTGGGTAATCTCAATTCCTCAGGAAAGAAAGGCCCATTGGTAATCTCAATTCCTTAGGGAGGAAAAATCTCTGAATAATCCTAAGCTTTTAAGGAATGAAAAGTCCTTAAGTAGGCCAATCAATACATCTACCAAGTCATAGTCATTAAAGGTCGAGTAGATTCCTCAATACTGGTAAAAAATGAAATGAACCACTAAGATTGTAAGGCTGAGCAATTCCCTCAGCAATAATACAATGGATGTATGGCAAAGCTAAGTAAAAAATCCATTAAAGACTAAGGCGATCATAAGATCAGTGAAAAAAGGAAAGTAAGCAGCAAAGGTAAAATCTCTTAGAACCATGAGAAATTGGCAAAGTAAAATAAACAAAAGGTCTGTTGGATGATCATTCAAACGAAAAACTTGATAACACTAAAACAAGTTGATTGACAAGATAAAGGAAAAGCCCATTGGAGGCGTGCATACAGAGATAAGCGATATATGGAAGACAATTAAGGAAATACTATATGAGTAGAAAGAAAAAATTATAAATTCATAAGTCAATCAATTTGGTCAATACAAAAAAAAAGATTAATTACAACAAATAGGGTAAAAGGGCAACAATAGCAAAATACACCAGGTGCCTGCTCTTTCAATAAAGCTAGGAGAATTTCTGCCAAAGTCTTATCACTATTCATCTTGGAAAGGTCGAGTGAAGTGTCAAGGTTAAAGTGTTGGATTTGTTGAATGGCTTTTGCATAGCCATCTCAGAACATGAGGTAACTAAGGTCTTTGGCCTAGGTGATAATGGCCTTGAATTTCCCCTCACTCACTTTCTAATCTTCCTACTTAGCCTCCAGTTCCTACACTTCGAGGATAGCTACTCCACTAGATCCTAGCTTTTCTGGAGTAAGGCACTCCACTCTTTAACAAGTTCAGCAATGTGATTTGTCAAATAAAAAATGCTCTTGTCCTGATTGTTTACCTCCTTGGATTTGCCCTTAATTTCTTTGTTCAGCCTTTCCACCACATTAGAATTGGTATTTGCCAATTCCTTTTTGGTCTAGGCAAAAGACAACATAATGGATAGAAGAGAGACTACTGAATGAATAATCTAAATTGTTAAAGATTTTAGTAGGCATAGGAGACCAGGATCCAATATGAAGTCTTCTGCATAGTCCTAGTCAGCGAGAAGCAACAACTAGCTAAAAGCACCATAATCTACATCTTTGTACCATAAGCTATCTATGGTACTATAATACCTTAAAAAAATGTTACTGAGGGATTGAAATGAAGTGTCTTAAATTTTGTTAGGGCCATAATGTAATTTCTTATTTTTTAGAAGAGCCCATTTGAAGTCGATGGAAAGTCATAGGGCCAAATCACAATTTGTCCCATTTCCTTTTTTGTATATGCTTTAACCCTAGCCAGCTTCTCCTTTTATGCATGTCCTCCAAAACTATCCAAAAGCTTTCTCTCTCTATTCTCCAGCGACCTGTCTTAGCTGTCGACATCCAACCTCCGTCTAGTGAGCTAGGACTGCCAACCACCATCTATCGCTCTCTAATGCCTTTTTCTCCTTGGGTGAGCATCACTTCACTTTGGTTGAATGTTTCCTATTCTCGATCTGACAAACTCTTCCACTTTGGTGACTATGCTTCTTCTTGCCTCCTCCTGTGTCTAATGAGCTAGAATGTCTAGACACCCTCTAGCCAACTCTCCTCCTCCAGCTTCTCAGTAGTGGCTTCTAGCTCTCTTACTCCCCCTTCTTCGGCTAATGCTGGATTAGCCCGTCGATGTCAATCCGGCCAGAACTAAGCTACCTACAGCCACTTTAGAAGGAGGTAAGTAATCCTAGAACAAAAAATTCATTTTATAGTAACTTTATATCAAATTTCCAAGAAATCCTATTTGAAACCCTTATTTTGAAAAACTAAAGAAACTTGAAACTTTTCTTGTAGATTTGCTTCAGAGAAATTTCTATTGAAGGATTTAGCATCGTAAGGAGTGAATAGATTATCCTAAGGAGTGTGTAAAGTGAGTGGACAACCCTCCTTACTTAATAATCCCATGTGTACATATAGAATAATTTTGTTATCACGAAATGTTATAAATCATTTCTAAATGATGAGATTATCATATATATCTTAAAGTAGTTTTGAAAGCATATTTACATGTTGTTGGTGTTTATGAAATGGTTTGCTATGCTAAAGTTATGCATTTTCATCTTGATTACTGTTATTGAAATTGATGATACTACTTTTCCATATGATGAATGGATATGAAAATGCATAGCAGGTTTTAAGTATGTTTTAATAAATGTTGCTTGCCCGAATAATGAATTTCATGTTACATGATATATTTAAAATGTTAATGTGAGATACTGGACCCGTTAGAAAATTTATTGGTAACCCTTAGGTACACTTATGACACGATATTTACTTAGTGTGATTGGGGGAGAATATATAAATATCTACCTGGTGTGATTAGGGGAGAATGTATGAATATTTACATGGTATGATTGGTGGGTTTGGCAGATTATGATGATTACGATATTATGGTTGCCTTTTAGAATTCTCCTTTGGGATTCCACTTGAATGTTTTACTATATGAGTATTGATATATATATATATATATATTTAAGCTTTGTTGGATATTTTCTTATGTTTATGTTGAGGATATTTTCTATAATATCATGCATTGTTGTTTATTTCATTTTATCAAATACCATATTCTAATGATTTAACTTTCTTGATGGATAAGAGTTTCCAAAGAAATTCTGTGATTATGTCTATTGAACGGGTAAACATACTTTCACGGTTATATATATATACTTTCGAGCCTGATTTTTAAATTGGGTTTTTGGGTGAGCATGGAATTGTTTACTCATAGAGTTTCCATGAAACTTATACCTCTCTTTGCATGTTTTTCATAGCCCAAGGATACACCTATGACACCTCCATCCCCTCCCAATCCCGTATCTGCTCGTTGATCAAGGAAGTCACTTACTAGGGAGATTTAAGGTGTAATAATGGTGTAAAATATTTGGCAATTGGTAGGAATGCAGTTTTACATGTGTATGATGATTGGTTGCCCAGTAGGATATAGATTGTTTAGCTTAGGCCACTGCATTCTTTTTGTTATATTATTGTACAGGTTATTATGGTCACGTAACCCCTTTTTGTGTATGTAGGCCTTATGCCTGGATGCTTGAAAAATAGGGGAAATTCTATCGAATTTTTGGTAGAATTGTCATGTGAATGTTTAATGATGCATTTATAAAATTGTGAATATTCAACATAATTTGCATTTTTAGGCTTGTAAGAGATTTCCTACCAGTAACCCCCTACGCCAGTCATGTTCCATGGGTTAGGACATGATAAAGTTAGTATCAAAGCATGGTCTAAGGTTTAGGTACATGATAGAGGTCTCCAACCACCAAATTGGGACATGCATACCAAGTTTATGTTAGCACAACACATAAATAAGGATATATTGATGCCCCCACCATGAATGTATATCGGTAATCTCTACATTTCCTGAAATTCCCACTTTTATAAGCCTGTATATTGGTTCCTATTTAAAACCAATCTTCTTGTTTCAATATAGGAAAATGCTACCCAAAATGCAATTCCCAAGTAGACACCGAACCGAAGAAGCATCCAGAGAAACACCCCAATAATCATCTTTTTCTCAGACTATCTCTTAGGGCTAGGGTAGGACTAGAGGTTGAGGCAGATCTGTACAAAAGGAATCTCAAGTAGAAAGTTCCCAATTTGAATCAGAAGCTCCTTTTACATCAGGGACTTTAACTAGTCCCTCTTCATCAAAGGCTCCAGTATGGTTCACAAATTTTAAATACCTGATGGTGGAATTTATGAATAAAATGGTTCACTAAGGAACACAGAGTCAAGGAAGGAGGCCAAAAACCCAAATGCCTCCATCCCATCCACCTCTTGCACCATCAACAACTAAAAGCTTTGAGGAATATATGTGCAACTTTTGGAATGACCTCCTAGATACTCAGGAGCTGGATCATCCATAGATCTAGTAGAATTTTTGGATCAAATTGAATAGCCTTGGTAGATTATAGAATGACCTAAAGAAGTGGCTGTGAAACTAGCGAAATTTCAGCTTGATGGAGTGGCAAAAAGATGGTATCATGCATGGGAACAAAGTAGGCTCATGAGTGAAGGAACCATCACCTAGGACATGTTTCACACTATCTTCCTAGAGCAATTCTTCCTTGAAGGATGATGTTATGAAAAAATGCAAGAATTCTACAACTTGAGACAAAAAGGATCAACTATTTTTGAATATGCTACCCAATTCCTTTATCTCTCTTAGTTTGCAAAGGATTTGATCCCTACTGAAAGGGCTAAGGCTTTAAAGTTTGCTAGGGGCTTGGATGATAACTATTTTAATGCTATGCCATTTTCCAAGAGCACCATGTATGAAGAAGTCTATGATAGGGTGATAGAACTAGAAGTGAGGCTCAAAGAGAGAAAATAAGATAGGAAAATTCAAGGGAGCTTTAGAAAGAAATCTAGAACTCAAAGTTCTAGTGGAGAGGCAGGAAGCCAAAGATCAATAACTTCAAGTACACCTCAGTTTGGGAGACCTTTTGTTGCCACTACTCCTAGCCAACCTTCTTCTAGGGGATCTATTTTGAGCCCACCTGCCTCAGCTAAACATGAAGCACCAGAGTCGTGCCTATCTTGTGGAAAGATGTATACTAGGATTTGCAGGTGGGCAACTAGAGCTTGTTTTAAATGTGGTCAGATGTGCCACTTGATGAGAGATTGTCCGTCCTTCACCCCATCTAGTGGCACTTGGCCATAAGTGCATTTGAAAGTGCTTCATTTTGATTTACATCACCTATGAGGCCTTGGTGTCTGGTTCTGCTACTAAAGGTGGGAGTAGAGGGTCTGCCAACTGGGGCCATGGTATCGGTTAGAGGGCTACTACCTAAGTTTTCACCTTGGTGGGGCAGAATGCACAGGCCTCAGATATTATAGTCTCAAGTACCTTAATAGTTAATTCTATTCTAGTTTACGTGTTATTTGATTCAGGTGTAATTCATTCTTTGTATCTACTTATTTGACTGTGACTTGTTAGACCTCAAATCCCTCTGAAATTATAGCTGTTGATATCTACTCCCCTAGGTTAGACATTAATAGCTAGTGAAATGGTTTCTTCTCGTAGAATCGGCATGTGTGGAACTGTTTTGCTTGCTAACTTGTTTGTGCTATATATGGTTGACCATGATATTATCTTAGGCATAAGTTAGTTATCATGCGCTTTTACCTTTGAAAATAGCAATTATCGATGGCCCACAATCTGCTCTTTCCTTATGGAATGCTCTCACCAACCACTACGTCTGGTCCAGCATCACGTGTAATTCTTATTGACTCGGGATAGCTTTAAATCTCACCAGTCTTAGCCTTTTCGACACACTCTTCAAAGACGCTGCTCATCTTTTATTCCTCATTAATCCCTTCATTACTGACAACCAAATCTGTAGACCAATTCCACCAGGGATCTCTACCATTATTGGTCTTCACTTTCTCAACCTTTCTAACAATGTCTTCAATCTCACTTTTTCTTGTTTTTGGCAAGATCAATTTCTCTAGCTAATTTTTTTTCTTTTTCGACCAGTCTGCTAGCTGTAGTACTCTCTAAACTATGATTCTTGGCTACCCTAGTTTGGTCACTTGTTCAATGGTTTCCCTTGGGACTATAAATAAGTGCTAAAGAGATTCTACAAGTCTTTCCCTCTCGCCAATAGTGTTGTTGCCCAAGATCAATTACAAACTATCATTTTCCTGTAGTTTCTAGATGATCAAGCCATCAAATTTCACTAGCCTCAATTAACATCTCGAACACAACTGCCTTGTATGAGTTAGATTGCTATTGTGTTATCCTACACAAGCCATGGGTGCCAGCTTGAGTCGAAAAGAAATTATAGTGCGATGGATATTGCATCAGACAGGGTTATTATGCTCGACTTGATATTTGAATCAGAATGTCCTTACAGGTCTACTAAAAGTTCCCCTAAAACCAAACCTATTTTCATTGAAGACACAAAACCAAGCAAGGGAAAGAGAGTTAATTTTTCTACACATCTTGAAAAGCCTAAAGTCATTTTCAAGACTAGAAAGGAAATGACTTGGGAACTTGAGTTAACATTAATAACAAAATAACACCTCCTACTATTGCATCCATATATCTATAAAGGATCAATAATTGACAGCTTGAACATAATTATTTCACCATATAAAGTGAATCAACTACAATGAATGAGTACAACATCACAATAAGGATACTATGAATGTCTATTCGACATTAGGAACAAAATAGTACCTCGTGTTGTCACAAACACACATCCATAAAGGATCATTAATTGACAAGTTAAAAAAGTTAGGATTTTCTACTTTTAATTGGGGACTCAGCCTTCACTCCAAAACAACTCAAGTATAAACAAAAAAAAAATATAAGCATAAATATATAAATATGATATTTGAGCACACAATTATGTTATTAATAGCAAAGGTACATGGGACCCATCACACTTTATTATTTTACTACCATTATGAGGACATAACAATAATAGAGTCTTCACCTTTTTTCCCAAAAAAAAATGGAACATGATTTTTCAAAATGACTCATTTAAAATTCTACTATTTGGGTTCTTTTAGACAAACAAAAGTTGATCATAATATGATCTGTAATATTTTATTCAAGCCAAGTAATTACGTATATCACCTAATCAAAAAAAAAAAAAGGGTGCCAAACTTAGTTTCACATAAAAGAGGGTAACATTCCATAGAAAAGGGATCATATTATTTTGAGAGGTTTCTTTTAACTTTCCTTATCTTAAGGATCTCATAATTACATCAAATAATGTCTAATCAATAGGGTATGTACGTTATTTATAGAATTTGTAAATTACACATACATGTAATTAGAATGTTTCTTCAATATATAAAATAGCTTTCACTTTAGTTTATCATAATTGGCTTCAAAATAAGGGGAATGACAACCAATCAAAGTTCACATATACTGGATCATCATTAAAATTTTATCAAATCACTTGTCAAGTTTAACAAAATAATTAACAAGCATGAATTCACGAAAATTTAAATATCAACATTAATTATGCCAAAATAAAGTAACTTAAAAGTTCATTGATTTTGTAAACTTGACAAAATAATATTTTTAATTAAATATTGTGATTATAAATTAACATGATTAACATGCCAATATCATATATCAACTTCTCACACAATGTTCTTAAACAAGAGCTATTATGCAAAAAAAAAAAAATGACTATAAGTGGTGCTGTAGTAGGTGGATACACAGTCATAAGAAATATTAATTATAATCAATTAATGATAACCAAAAATAATTTTCAACACTTCTAATCCTCATAATTGGTTCCATAAAGATAATGACAAATTAATTGCATAAACACAAAAGAGCTAAATGAATTTCATTAAAATATATTCATTATGAATATGCATGATGCATACAAATGCAACAATGCAACACATATCCTCATAATAATTAGAGAATATGCAATTTTTGTTTGCCTTTTATTCACTATTATTCCACCTAAAGGCTCCAAATTACAATGAATAAGACCATATTCATTGCATTATTGCCCCAACTGTTTGAGTAATGTGTTGGTATGGACCTTCACTCCTTGTGACTATATTCCTAGAATTCAAGGATGCATTCTTTTGATGGGGGGAGAATTTGTAATACCTAAAAAAAATGTTGTTGAGGGACTGAAATGAAGTGTCTTAAATTTCGTTGCGGCCATAATGTAATTTCTTATTTCTCAAGAGGGCCTATTTAAAGTTGGTGGAAAGTTTTGGGGCTAAATCATAGTTTGCCCCATTTCCTTTTTTGTATATGTTTTAACCCCAGCTAGCTTCTCCTTTTGTGCGTCTCCTCTAGAACTTTCCAAAAGCATTCCTCTCTTTATTCTCTAGTGATCTGTCTCAGTCGTCACCATTCGACCTCCATCTAGTGAGCTAGGATCGCCAGCCACTATTTGACATTCTTCGATGCCTTTTTCTCTTTAGATGAGCATCACTTCAGTTTGGCTGAGTGTTTCCTGTTCTTGGTCTGGCAAACTCCTCCACTCCAGCTACCACGTTTCTTCTTACCTCCTCTTGTGTCTAGTGAGCTAGAACATCTAGACACCCTCCAGCCAGCTCTCCTCTTCTAGCTTCTCAATAGTAGCTCTTAGCTCTCCTCCTCCCTCTTCTTTGGCCAGTGCCAGATCAGCTCACTGGTGGCAATCCGGCTAAAGCTAAGCTGCCTATAGCCACTTTAGAAGGTGGTGAGTAATCCTAGAACAAAAATATCATGCGCCAATCCATGGAATGTGATCAGCGTAGAAGGTTACCCTCAGGAAACCCCCTTCCATCAGAGAACCCCCTGCAAGCCTTACAATGCAAATAATATACTAAGGACTCACTATTTTATCAATCCACGAGGAAATATTCATACATTAAATTCTAATAAAAATTTGGCAGAGTTTCCTCTGTTTTTTGGACACTTGGCCGCAAGGCCTATACAACACAAAGGCTACACGCCCACCACAACTTGTATAACATCAAAATGATATACAATGGCCTGGACTATACACAATTTATATCCTATTGGGCTGCCAACAATCATACACATGCATATGTAATCCTGCCAACTGCCACTAATTTTCACCATTCATATACCTTTAATCCTTGTAGTAATGACCTACTCGATCAAGGAGTAGATCTAGAACCAAGAGGGTGTAGAGTAGCCAAAGGAGTATTTTCTAACTCTGAAAAACATGGAAATGAAGGAGTGAGTTTCAATGAAACTTAGTGAGTAAACAATCCCATTATTAGTCAAAATCCCATTTGTAAACTATGCTCAAAAGTATATATAACTGTGTAAGTATGCTTACCCATTTAGCCAACATAATCTCAATACACATTTAAAAACCATAATTCAACAAGAAAATTAAGTAATTTAAAACATAATGTTCAACAACATAATAATAGGTATCAAAATATGCTACCATAAAACAATGTTCATCATTATATAATATGATAGAAAGTCAATGAAAATTTCTAAAAGTTATCATTACTTAATTAATTAAAAACACTTAATTGGAATCCCAAAGAAAATTCTTAGAGGTAAACATAACAACATAATTGTTGCCATAAGCCATCCAATACATCTGTCGGATACTCATGAACATATACATCTCCGTACACTTCCACCCTTATTCACTGCTGCCTAGGAAATTCACAAGTTCCCAAGTGCAATTGAGGGTTACCACCTAATTTTCAGTGGATTCAGTATTTCAAATCAATCAATTTTGTAAATCAAATAGCACAAGTCTCAAACAGCAACATTTTTATTTCATAACTCATAAAAGTGCTTGTTTGGGTAAGCAATGTTTATCAAATGTACATCAACATATCAAAGCATTGTCATAACCATTTATTACATGGAAAAATATAAAATTTCCAATTCCAACAATATAGGGCAGAATGAAAATGCATAATTTGTATAACAACAACCCATTTCATAAACACTAATAACATATAATTATACATTCAAAACCACTTCAATATATATGTAAGGAAATTTCATTATGAAAAAGGATTAATAATATTTATATAGTAAAATTAATCTACATTCACTAATGGAATCCTAAAGTGAAGAGGACTGTTCACTCACCTTAGAAAAAAAATCCTTAAGAAAACTAAGTCAACTAAAGCTCCAAAAATTTGATGTTTGTGAGCTTGATTCTTCCTTGGAAACTTCTCTGAAGCAAGACAATACCAAAAAACAAGAATATTTCAAATTTCTCACAACTAGCACAGTAAGAGTTTCAAGGGACATTTATGCTGGCCGAACCAGCCTAAAACTAGAGATGATGATGAACATGCCAACATGCTACTGCGCACATCGAGAAAGAAGAAGACAGTAGTGGAAAAGAAGAAGATCACTAACCAGATGCTCAGCTGGATGGCATAACGTCAAACAAAAAGAAGCTGGTCGGAGAATGGATGGTTTCCACCAAAGGGATGATTGCAGAACTGATTTATTGGTGGAGAAACACTAGCAGGGTGGAAAAGAGGACAGTAACGACTGGAGGATGGCCAGACAACATCAAGACGGTGGTTTGTGGTCGGATGGCAAGAGAAAGAGACAGAGTTGCTGAGGGAAGCTTCAGGAAAAAGTTCGAGAGCTCATGAAAAAGAAAAGCTAGCCTGGGAGAATATATATATTGAAATGGAAATGGGGCAAATTATAGTTTGACCACAAAAATTTCCATCGACTGCAAATAGGCCCTCCTAAAAACTAAGAAATTACATTATGACCCTAACAAAATTTAAGACTTTTCATTTCAGTCCCTTAATAACATTTTTTTTTAGGTATTACAAAAAAATTCAAGTTTCCAAGAAATCCTGTTTGAAACCCTTATTTTGGAAAGCTGAAGAAACTTGAAACTTTTCTTGTAGATTTGCTTCAGAGAAATTTCTATCGAAGGATTTAGCATCGTAAGGAGCGAATAGATTATCCTAAGGAGTGTGTAAAATGAGTGGACAATCCTCCTCACTTAATGATCCCATGTGTACATATAGAATAATTTTGTTATCACGAAATGTTATAAATCATTTCTAAATGATGAGATTACCATATATATATTAAAGTAGTTTTGAAAGCATATTTACATGTTGTTGGTGTTTATGAAATGGTTTACCATGCTAAAGTTATGCATTTTCATCTTGCTTACTATTATTGAAATTGATGATACTACTTTTCTATATGATGGATGGATATGAAAATGCATAGTAGGTTTTAAGTATGTTTTAATAAATGTTGCTTGCCTGAATAATGAATTTCACGCTACATGATATATTTAAAATGTTGACATGAGATGCTGAACCCATTGAAAAATTTATTGGTAACCTTCAAGTGCACTTGTGACACGATATTTACTTGGTGTGATTAGGGGAGAATATATAAATACCTACTGGTGTGATTGGGGGAGAATGTATGAATATTTACTTGGTGTGATTGGTGGGTTTGGTAGATTATGATGATTACAATATTATGGTTGCCTTTTGGAATTCTCCTTTGGGATTCTAGTTGAATGTTTTACTACATGAGTATTGATATATATATATATATATATTTAAGCTTTGTTGGATATTTTCTTATGCTATGTCGAGATGGATATTTTCTATAACATTATGCATTGTCGTTTATTTCATTTTATCAAATACCATATTCCAATGATTTAACTTTCTTGATGGATCAGAGTTTCCAAAGAAATTCTACGATTGTGTCTGTTGAATGGGTAAGCATATTTTTACAGTTATTTATGTATATATATATATATATACTTTTGAGCTTGATTTTTAAATGGGATTTTTGGGTGAACATGAAATTATTTACTCACTAAGTTTCCCTGAAACTCACACCCCTTTTTACATGTTTTTCAGAGCTCAAGGATAAACCTATGATGCCTCCATCCCATCCTGATCCCAGATCTGCTTGTTGATCAAATAGGCTACTCATTGCGAAGATTTAAGGTATAATAATAGTGTAAAATATTTGGCAGTTGGTAGGATTGCATTTTAACATGTGTATGATGACTAGATGCCCAGTAGGATATAGATTGTTTAGCTTGGGTCATTGCATTTTTTTTTGTTATATTGTTATACAAGTTATTATGGGCATGTAGCCCCTTTTTGTGTATGTAGGCTTTGTGCCCATATGCTTGAAAAATAAGGGATATTCTGTCGGATTTTTGGTAGAATTGTCATGTGAATGTTTAATCATGCATTTATAAAATTGTGAACATTCAGCATAATTTGTATTGTCAAGCTTGTAGGAGCTTTCCTACTAATGACCTCCTACGCCGGTCATGTTCCATAGGTTGGGGTGTGATAAGTACCAAGGGACAAGTTACTCCTTTCAGGCACCTTGAATGACAGTAGTTTTCTCTAGGCGCCACCTATTTTGATTCTCTTTATAGCAGGTGCGGGGATACCAGAAAAGTTGCTTTCTTTACCTTTAGACGGCTTTTCAGTGGTAGCCTTTCACTTCCTTGTGGATAGCATCTTGGAGCAAACAAGAGTAGGCGCGGGTTAGTTAAAAGAAGGAGGGCTATTAGTGATCTCATTTGCTGATGGTGTTGATTTAAGTTAAGTAGTAGGTGGCACAATTAGCTTTTCCTTAGCCATAGCCCAAGCACAAATTTTCGCTAGATGCTTTGGATCCATCTTTGCACAATGTATCTTAATTAAGTTCTGTTGTATACTAAAAAAGGCCTCGCGAGGATAAGTCCCCAAGGAAATGAAGACTAGTCCTCACGCTTCAGCAAGAAGCTTTCGGGGAACTTCGGTTGAACTAATAGATAATAACAATGTTAAAGTGATTACAAGGGCTAGGCCCTGCCTTGCTCATCATGATACAATGACGATGCGAAGACCGGCCTGTGAGCAGCGACCCGGCGATAAGAGCTCAAAGGTCGACTCGACGTAATCGTTGATCGCTCTACTCACGCTCGCTTCCTCGCTATGGCGACCCTCACGGTGCCTCCAAGGCAAAGAACTCTCACGTGAGACAGCAAAGTATCTTGCCTGACATGATAACGGCTATAAGCCTACAAGTCAGCCTGAGAAGCCTACTTTCACATACTACAGTCAGAATGTGATCTTTTCATTGTCTTTTCTCATTTATTTGATGTAACACAACTGTAGCTAGCAATTAATGCATGTAACCACTCCTTCCTCTATAAA